>CM029521.1:15747838-16046486 GCA_017140615.1 Eucalyptus cladocalyx
ACGTTCTCTTGTGCAGGGCAAAATGGATTTTCGGTCTTGAATGATAAGGACAATCCAAAGACATCAACTGCTGAGTGAGTCCTGTTATAGAGGAATCTTAATGAATGCTTAAAACCATTTTGCAATGTGGAAAACTGTTTGAAGTTGACAACTTTTCATGCTTAAAGCGTAGAGTCTTTTAAAAATGATTTTGCATGATGACTCTTAGCCATTAATTCCACTAAAGAACATCAAGATGGACTAATTTAATGAATGATGTGGAATTGAATGGGCATACTAAATGAGATGAGTCGGGATGATGAAAGGCAAACCTTATCCTATACACAAATACACATACACTTGTGAGATGAGTGTAGGAAGGTTCATATACACAAGGTAAAGAGTTCTTTCGCAAAAGGTATGGCAATCGAAATGATGAGAGGCAATTCATTTCTTTATTCCAAACACTACGGTAATCAATTGCTTAATCCTTTTGAGCCCATACACTTATGGATATTCTTTTCGAATTACCCCTGTCAAGAATCACCCCACATTGGGGCAAATGGGAGATAAAATGGCATCATGAGGTGAGAAAATGAATCAAATTTTCTTGCTCTCACTCGTATCAATCTTCAAGTCGTGCTGCATGAATTTATGTGTTAACTTAAGTCCCCTAGATGACGCAAAATATTTCTTTCTCTATCCTACATACTTATACCATTTGCATAGCCCACTTGAGCCTACAATTTCATTTCTTTAAACCAAGTTCGTGATCATCCCCCACACTAGGGTACATGCAGCAAAGATGGATGAAGACCCTTGAAAGTTCGAAGTGTCATTAGAGTATAATTCATTGATGCATGCACTTTCTGCGTAAGAATTGAAATCAAAATAGAACTAAGATTGCAGGAAAAGAAGTGCACCTGGTAAAAGCAATACCAATGCCCATGAAAAGAAATAAAAATGCATGAAAACTAGGGGGCCTGAAAAAGTGATGCCTAGTAGAAGTAATGCCAATGAAAATGAAAATGAAAGAGTCATGATAGGTGACTATCAATTGCAAAAGGTTGTATCGAATGGAGCAGCGAGTACCCAAAGAGTCAAGATCAATGGCGCATCCTCGCCGAAAGAGAAGACCAGCAATAATGCCTAGATGATCATCGGCTTTGACACTTATACATTTTTTGAGCACAATGATCCTTTTGTTTATCAACCCATGAACCCACCTATGTTACGTCCCCTTACAAAGTCTTCAGATTATGGCACTCGAATTAACATAGGGTTCATATGTTTATAAGCATCACTCAAGAAGCGAAGATTATTTCTTTCTCATTTTGCAGGGTTCTTGACTTGTAAACCCGAAGATGATTGTAAAGCTGTTCTTTCAATAGCCTTGACTCAAAAAATCCAATTGTTAAGCCGTTGGCCAAGCCTACAATAAGATCCATGTAAAAGACCTCTCATATTGGTAAGGTCGTACCACTTAAGTAGAATACTCGGACCCTTGTTAATATGGTGAGAAGGGTGATTCTCTTCTAAATGAGAATGAGTGAAAGTCCTTTCTAACGAAAGTATTTCATTTAGTATTCTTAATAAATCCATGTCATGAGTAGAAAAATTGTCTTGAACGATAATTCTCTCTAGTGGAAATTTGGGTGATGCAAAGATCATTATGCTTGGACCCCAAATTGAATTGATAAAAAGTTCAGTGATTTTGAAGTGTGCATTCTAGAATAGCATTAATTGCTTTATTTCTTTGGTGAATGCACTTTTGCTCCTAATCATGTCTGACGAGGTAATGTTTTCTCAAAGACCCATGAGTTCTGACGATATCAAGTTCATTTAGAATGCCTCATGATATTAAGAGATGAGGAACTATCCTTAACATTCAAAGGTCCATCCTTGATGTTCCAAATTTCTACCAGGAGGGAGCGCCTCCATAAGGTATCTAAATCAGAAAACATATCCCCAAGAATAAAAGATATCACAGGTAAGTATATCTCTACCCATACTCTAAATACTTGTCATTGTGCAAGTATTATAGCCCAAATCAACATTTGAGTTAGTCAAGCTGTCTTCTATATTGACCGCATGCTTTCGTAGGCGGGTCCTTTTCATCGACCAGTATACTTTCGCAGCACGGTGTCCTTTGATATGACCTGGAGTGCTTTTGTAGCCGAGTCCCCCTATCAAATCGACGTGCTTCCGTAGCCGATGTTCCCCTTCATCGACATGGTGTACTTCCGTAACCCGTGAGTCACCTCATTAATTTGGAGATATATCTCTATGGATCGGGAGATACCACCAGGTAAGTATATCTCTATCCATATCTTAAATACTTGTCATTATACATGTATTCATTTTTCAAGCACGGGCACTCATTGGAGTTCCCCCAAAATTTTCCTAGATTCATCAAACAGTAGAATGATAACGAGTCCCTGGAAATGAATCCCGATTTAAGGCGACGTAGAATGGTACCGGTCAAGAAAAGCTTAATTAAAGCGTCGAGTAGAATAGTATGGGTCCTAGAAAACAAATCCCGTTTAGGCGACCATAGAATGGTACGGGTCTAGACAACCTCGTTGACGGCCGTAGAATGGTACGGGTTCTAGAAAACAAATCCTGTTTGGCGATTGTAGAATGGTATGGGTCCTAGACAACCTCGGGTCAAAGCATCGTAGAATGGTATGGGTCCTAGACAGCCATAGTTCGGGCGGCCGTAGAAGTAGTACGGGTTACGGAAAATCTTTTTCATTCAGGCGCCGTAGAATGTTACGGATCTGGAAAATCATTTTTTTTTTTTTGTTTAGCGACCGTAGAATGGTACGGGTCCCATCCACAACCAAACAATGCCATGCCAGGCGACCGTAGAATGGTGCGGATCGGGAAAGCAGTCACTTTGCGAAGTCATGTTACTATTCTAGGCGACCGTGGAATGGCACGGGTTCTAGGAAAGTAGTCTCTTTGCGAAGCCATGTTACTATTCTAGGCGATCGTAGAATGGTACGGGTCTTGGACATGTAACGCCAATCTATCTTGAGGTTACTCTACCTCCCGAAGGTAAGTGATTCCAAATAAGTTCCTTTATCATTTACATTCGCATTTCCATGCATCATATAAATTGCAATAAAAAGGAATTCATTTTCCAACAAAAAGTCATTTAGTGCATGTGCATAATTAAAATTAGGTCTCAATTTATCTTTGAAGGTAACCTCTACGAGCTCACCTTCAAAGAGGGGCAGCTGTTAACACCTAATTTTGGAAAAATAAAATTGCATATTGAAAAGAAAAAATAAAAATGGGGAAAATTGATTTGATTGATTATGTATGGAAGTTTGAAATTCTGATGAGTATTCATAATTTGATAAATGTAGAAAGAATTGAAAAATCAGGTGAACAAATGGCAGGATTTTGACAATATAGAAAGAATGGACACTCACTCCAATATTTAGGGCGTTCATGCGCAAGTGAATGAATTGGACACGTTCACGGCAATATAAGTGAATCAGAAAAGGAAAAGATTGCGAAAGAAGATGAGGGACACATGCTTGAGAGATTTACGGTGACAAATCAGGGTTAAGATTTGGATATCCCCACGATCAAAGGAGCACTGATTCTAATTTTCCAATGTTAAGTGGAAGTCTTATGCTATAAAAAGAGACATGTCGAGTCATGAAAAAAAAAGAGGAGACACACCCTCAAACATCTCATGTCCACTATCCCGAGAATTCGCCGAATTGGACTATGGCGTTGGTAGTCCTCTCGGACGCGTTCATCTCGCTTTGTTGATATTGACGACAAGCATAAAGCTAAGTCATGCATTTTTAGTTTGATCACGTGAAATTCCGTTCCCGCTATTTAAATCTTTTAACTCATTTATTTTCGTGCTTTCACTTGCTGTCTAGGTTCAATTTCTCGGTCACGTGGGCTTTCACGCCTACTCTACGTCAACATCTCACTGCCATTCTTTTTACTATGAGAAGAAAATACATAGAGGCCACACAGATAAAAGACACTGGAAGGAGAGAGCTTCAAAGAATACACGGCAGCCATAATTGAGAGCATTGAAGAGCGAGCTTCACCCCCTTGGAGGTTCACCACTTTGTAGAAGATGCCAAAGGAGTCTTCACCGTATGGAGAGATTGACGTAAAAATCCATCAACTTTGCGGTGTCCAGTCCTCGCCCGACGATCGGCAACAGCAGCTTGTTGCACCTATGCATGTTCCAGCTAGTTGACTCACAATTTAGCTTTGGCAAGTTTTGTTTCTTTGTTTCTTTTGCAGGTTACGTAACTTTCACAATGGCAATCCAGCTCCTCCCCGGCTATTCACAAGCCTGTGATTAAGATATCGCCGGCAATGCACGTCCTGGATGCCCAGGGGAGGATATGATGAGGTCTTCAAGAAATTGAGTGGGGTTGAAGTCTCAGTCAAACAGAAAGATAACAGATTGCGAGTGAAAAGAATAGTGGGCGCAACACACGTGACCTTGCGAAAGGAGGGAAGAAGAGGGTGTTGCTATCTTTTGGTCTTCGTCCACACTCGACGAAAGAAGACAGAAAAAATTGCGGTTTTGGTGGCCTCGCCTAATGCAAGCAAAAAGGAAAAAAATATATAGAAAAAGCATATTGCAAAGCCTTGATGCCAATACCTGCAGATTGAACAAACAAGCCCGCAAGCCCCTTAGCAAAACCAGCAAATTATTTTTACTTTGTTTCTTAGCGTACTTCAATTCAGAGAGTTCTTTATCGCTCTTCTTTGTGCAGGTTTTTCAGTGATTGTCCATGCACCAAGGAGCCCCAATAATCCCAAAGGTCTTCTGCATTCGTTATCGCCCAAGTCTGCCCGCTGTCGCTTGTCTTGCTGGCATCACCCTCAACGGCCGTGTCGCGAGTTTTCCCGGCTACTGACTAGCTCGAGCCGAGAACTCCACCAACATGAGCAACTGCTGCTGTGAGCCAATCACCCACCGCCATTGCCAATTGCGAGCCCCGATCGTGTTAGGCCCGAATTCGGAAATTATCTTCAAATTTAGGTAAGATACTTGTGCCTAATTCATTCGCCACCTAATATACGTCTATTAGAATATAACATGCACATTTATAAGTGATAGCGTATTTCTTGATTAAGGTCATTTGCCTAATTGGCATGAATGATAGGCGATTTTTTATTCCATCTAGAAGGCTTTAGATGAAATAATTAATCGGCGGGAATAAAATTGATATCTTGATCTTTAAGACTTAAGATCAATTTATCTATTTTATTAGCGAGATTTTATCCCTTGATCTGAACAATGTATGATACCTTTGGTGATTGCGAATGATTTGGTGTTTTATCATTTAATTGCTTTATTTATCCCAAAATACAAAAAAATTGCATTTGCATATCATGTAGATTAGAATTGGTTTCCTTGATAGAATTGCATGATAGAGTAGTTAGATTCTTTTCTAATTATATTAAAATGCATGTTTAGATGATATCTAGATTAGATGATATGTTTGAATTAAATTGCATGTGAGATAAAATTCGAAGTTAAGATAGGATTCGGATTATTCTATTTCCTAATTTAAATTGGATAATATCTCACTTTAGTTATATTTTTATTTTTAGTTATTTTTAATTACGAATTTTTATATAAAAAAATACAAAAAATCATCGCATGTCATATAGAATTAGGTTCATGAAATGCATGTCATTTAATGATTATTGCTAGGTCCATTTAATCTGAAAATTGCCTACCCTTAGCTTAGGTCATTTAATCAACGTTGCGTGACATATAATTCACATGTTAGGTTGCATGTTGCATGTCATTGTAGTTAAAATTTTTGTACGTCATTGCATTACATATTGCATGACTTTCATTAATCAAGTGAAAACAAAAAAATGTGTGTTAATTAGAAACCATATCTAGGTTGTTGATGTGAATTTTTAATTTAACATTGCAGATGCTTTAAACGCTTTGAGGTAAGTTTTTGCAATTTATTTATTGTTTATCTGGGTGTTAAATTGGTGGATTGTCTTATTTCGAATGATCACCTCACATGTTAGGATAATAGATTTAAAATTAATTTAAGTTGCCTACAAAAATATTTTTGAAAATTAAAAGAAGTGGTACGAAAGCATTAGAGAAATCAATTATGTGTAATCGCCAAGTCCTTGTACCCATAGTCTCTGGTTCGTAGGAGTAAAGTGAAACTCCCGTTACTTTACTTGGGTTTCTAATCGACCCATCAAAAAATAGATTAGTGGCGACTCATGATAAAAAAATCAATTGCATGTTAAATATTTGAATCTTAAGTCGCGATTTGGTATGGGCTTGGGAGAGCCCGAGTTAAGTCTAGGCTTAATAATCCATTAGCCAAATTTTAGGTGGTTCACACCCAAAAAAAAAAAAAAAAAAAAAACAGTTCGCGATAATGATCATCTCTAGACATTGGGGCAAGACAAGTGATTTACCAAAAGCAAGAACCAAAGATAAGGAGTGTTGAGAGTCCATAACACTCTGTATAAAAAAAATCACGAAATTAAGATATTTAGTTTTTGAATGGAGGAGCCAAATGTATGAAATGAAAAAGGGAATGGAAAAGTTGGGGCATGAAAAAAGAAAAGAAAAAGCAATGCGATGTAAGAACACGACAAATGCCCATATATATGAAAAAAGTTGAGAAACAAAGGAAATAATTTATATGGCATTCCAATCCAATGTTTGATAAAGAGCAAAACTCTCATATGTTCAGACAAATGTACCCACGTAATGATAGACTCTCGAAACTGATGAAATGCCCATCAATGAAAGAATCTCATAAGGAATGAAGTTAATAATGATGTTCAAATAATCAGCAATTTTGAAACCTCTCGAAATATTTTTGAGCCAATGAGCCTTTCATACTTAACCCTAACACTAAGCTTACATTGCATCTCTTAATCAAGTCTCTTCATATTGGGATTGTCTGGGCCAACATGTGAGTTTCACATCGAGTCCAATCGCTAGAACAAGTGAGAGCAAGGTTATATTTATCTCATCTCATCTTTAGATTTCTTGACTTGTAAACTTGTCGAAGATGATGATCATTGATTATTTCATTTATTAGCCAATGATGCTTATCCATTGTTGAAATTGCAATGAAGCCCACAGTACAATCCTCTCAGATTAGTGAATCCGTACCTATTGCTAATGACTCTCAAAGCCTTTGACACTAATAGTGTGACATATGATGAGTCTTCAAATTTCTTTCCCACATTAATGATTGAATCAATAGCATTTTATTGAGAGTATGTGAAAACTCTTTTCTAACTAAAGAGGTATTGTTTGAGATATTTACCAAACCTATTTCACGAGTTATGATCATTGTATCATGACAATGATATTTCTCTTAGAGGAATTCGATGATTGATGATATTCGATAAGCTGGACAACAATTCCATTATATTGAATGACATTAAATATCTTCATAATGATTGGATTTGGCTTAGTTCATTCATGCAATCGATACTTTCAATAAAATCTAGGCTTTCACGATGTTAGGAGTAATACCACGATAAATCTCAAATTGGTATATTTATGTTAAATTTACCTCAAACTAATTTTTACTACTAAACCCTAAATTAGTACACTGTGACACCTTTATCCTAAAAACTTATTTTTTTTACTATAAAAAACCATAAATTGGTATATTTATGACAATTTACCCTTTAATGGTTTCCATTAAATTGGATTAATATCACAAATATTACGAAACTGGTAAATTTATGACAAACGGAGGATAAAGTGTTAGACTGTAATTTAGGTATAAACATTTTGAGCTTTTTAATTAGGCTAATTTAGTTATAAAAATTTTCAAATTGGTAACAATTAAATCAATCTGGATGTAAACATCAACCGTCCTATGTAGCATTGCCGCCGTTGACAGCGAACATTTTTTAATAATATTTAATAAAATTTTGAAAATTTTTTTTTAGTTTTTTCTTTTATTTTATTTTCTTCTTTTTTTCATTTGTTTTTTTTTCCTTCATCTTGGCTGGCAAGGGTAGTGAGTTGTGGTTGAGACTGTGAAGGCTCTCACTCAGGGTAGCCGATGTCCATGTTAGCGATTTCCAAGATAAATTGGCCGGATGTATTAAATTTGTACTAATGTAAAAATGTTTTAGATTGAATCGATTTCAATGCAATAAGTTTATGTTTTTCTTGATACTGTTTCTTCTAAGAACACATTTATCTCCAATTATATTTCTACTCATTAAAAAATCCAAAGTGGTATCGCTATTCCAAATTTACTATTCGTCGGCATTGAGTTAATTTAGCTATCAATTGTCTTACATGTCGATAGAAGTGGCGAGCGCCTAGAAGACGAACCCAACTCGGACTACGCAGCTGGAAAGGGTCCCCAAACGATCATGGACCAAAATTAAAGATATAAAATTGGCGTCCTCACCGATAATGGGGTAGCGCTAGTAATATGGAGTTTCATTACTCAACTGGGGACAAATAAAATTAGGTTCTCTGCAATAACGCCAAATTAGAGTTTTCGAAGCTGGCACGAATTAGGACATAAAATCACGCCAAACGGAGCTCTTGCTCACACGAACAAACGTAGGGTACAATTTTTTAGGGAATATATTCATGCCTAAAATTAGTTAATTAGTTAATTAAAAACACTTTCTAGTCAGGGAATATATTCATGCCTAAAATTAGGAAAGTGAATTCATGAATTGAAGATGATGAAAACACTTTTCGGAATGGCTTATCTTGAAGTTTTTAGTTTTTTTCTTTCATTTTAAAAATTGATTTTTTTTTGAATTTTTTTTTTAAAATTCCTTTTCTTCTTCCTCTTTTGCTGATCACTAGGCCTTGGCAAATGGCCATTGGTGTGGTCTAGCCTCGGGCGAGGCTTGAGCTCGAGTCTTGCTAGCCTTGTCATGGTGAGCCGGAGCTTGCTTGAGGCCGGTGAGGCCTGACCTTACTTGAGGTTGGATAGGCCAGCCTTGCCGAGCCACAATGACGGCACTAGTGGCCTATCACAACCATCGTTGAGGCTTGGCGGAAGAGGAAGAAGGAAAGAAAAAAGAAATGAAAAAAAAAATGATAAATTCATGAGATTGAAATCATTTTTTAAATGAGATTCAAATACCAAAAACATCATCGGGAAAAAGAAGGGCCTCATTGAGAGGAAAAGGCGATGTTTCTTGTAAGGCATCACGTGATAACAATCCTCGTTTGATTGCTTGCATCCGCCGCGTATACAGATGAATGCAAAATCGAACAAAATGCTCATGGAGAGAAAATTTAGGACGGTGGTGCCATTTAGGAGTTTCTGTAGGCTGAAAAAACAGTTGCGATTAAATGCACACAATGAGTACCGATTTAGAATCTCTCGTGGAATTAGCCCCTTTTTAATTATTCTCATTTGAAGTAAGGGTAAATTGATTTTTTTAAGTTAATGGGCATTCCGTCCTCGAGGATGCTAATTAGGGTGTACAAAAGAAGGACCCGCCCGAACAGCCTGCAATCGGATCAGAATCGCCGGAACGATCTGGTTCTCGGTTCCAATTTATGGGAACCAGTGGGTATCTATCCGGTTCCCGGTTTCATGGGTGGATCCATCCACCCACCCATCCGAACTGGATTGATTATATTAAGATATTATACTAATTTTTAATTCATGGGCGGATCCATCCACCCACCCATCCGAACGGATTGATTATATTAAGATATTATACTAATTTTTAATATTAAAAAAATGAAATTACAAATTAACAAACCTAAATCAAATAATTAAAAAAATTAATTAAAGTGGAAAAAAAGTCCAAAGCGCACCAAATGGAGAGGTGCTGAAGCTAAAAAAGTCCAAAGTGCACATTGACAAAATATCGAGCAATTGGTGGGCAAAAAGCAAGCACGTGACGGAAGCAGGGTGCAGGAGGAGGAGAAGAAGAATAGGTTAGGTGGCGAAGAACCAGCAATTTTGGTCAAAAACCAAAGTTGTTTCCTACTCGAGCTTTTCGGAAAATGATATTATTATTATTGTAAGGCCAGGGTTGCCCATGATCCACTTAATCGAAAAAAATTGCGGTCGCCAGGCAGAGTGGGGAGTGACGACAGAACGTCAATTTTAAAGAGTCACTCCGAGGAGTTCGAGGAACACGCGATGAAGTTTTCCAGGACCACGTGCCCGTGTGAATGGTCGTCGAACCACCTAACCCGGGGCCCACGAGTCGTTCGAGTTTCCACACTGAAACAGCGCCGTTTCTTCAGAGAAGCTGCCCTTCGCCCTTCCCCCTTCCCCAACCTACGCCCTCTTGTCGTCACTTAGCCACCGACCCACCTTCGGAAACACACTTTGAAGTAGTCGGTACTTTGAACTAGTCGGTAGTCGGTAGTCGGTAGTTGGTAGTTTCCACCTCCGGGAAAGACCAAGCTGTCCCCGTGCAGCGCAGGCCGATCCGGTGAACAGAGTCGATAGGGCAACTTGGTCGATTTCGGACTGAATCTGATGCAATGATCTGAGGTCGTTGGCTAGAAAGAAATATAGAAAAAGTGACAGTGAAAATGACGGTGGTTCAGCTGTGTACGAACTCTTAAAACGATCTTCTCTGCCGTGATGAAATTTGTAATGTCTAATCTTCCGTGACGAGAGTCTGTCCAAAATTTTTACTTTCCACTCGCTCGCAGCCCCCCCACTTGAAACACACTTTGAAGTAGTTGGTAGTTTGATCATTACGTCTCGAGTCTTCTCTAAAGTAAAGGGCAGGGTCAACACCCGTCTCAATTCGTGAAACCTGCCCGGCTGGCTATAAAAGCCCCTGCCCGTGCAAAGGCAAGAGGCACCGACGCAGAGTACGGCACTTAGTCACAGGGTTTTAGTTGTAATAGCGAGAGATCCGAGGTGAGAAAGCATTTCGGCAGCACTGCCGTTATTAGGGTTCGACGTGTCTCTCTCTCTCATCGTCCGATGGCTCAAGAGACTCAGAACCACACGCTCTCGGTGTCCGGCTGGGCTGCCTACGACTCCTCCGGCGAGATCAAACCCTACACCTTCAAACGCAGGTGGGTCGGGAGTGTCGGGATGGTGCGCTTAATGAAGCACTTGAGTCTGCATTTGTAGATAGCTCTGAAGCGAGTGATATGATGGCTTTTTGCTTTTGTTCTGATGACGAAACAGAGAGAATGGCGTGAACGATGTGACGATCGAGGTCTTGTACTGCGGAATTTGCCACACCGATCTCCACTATGCCAAGAACGAGTGGGGCATCACCATGTACCCTGTTGTCCCTGGGTACTCTCTCTCTCTCTCTCTCTCTCTCTCTCTCTCTCTCTCTCTCGCGTTCATAAATCAATATGCACTTTTACCTTGAAAAAATGGACGAGCTCGAGTGACAAAATTCGGCCCGCTTCGAGCTTGTCGCTGTCGTCATCTCATTCCAATAGGGAGTGTGATTGGATTTGTTTATCGCTGCTGGGATACGGTGAGCTAACTGGATCGCGCATGATGAATGAAACAGGCATGAAATAACGGGGGTGGTGATTAAGGTGGGATGCAACGCGGGCAAGTTCAAGATCGGGGACCGTGTCGGGGTGGGCTGCTTGGCGGCCTCCTGCCTCAAGTGCGAGTTCTGTGCCGACTCCCAGGAGAACTACTGCGACCAGATGCAGTTCACGTACAACGGCATCTTCTGGGACGGCTCCATCACCTATGGTGGCTACTCCAACGTCATCGTTGCCGATTACCGGTAACCTCTTGCCTTCTCTATTTCCAATTTTTGTTCACTTCTTTTTTGTTTTTGTTTGATTGAAAGACAGACGTACAATGCACGTGTAGTCGCAATCTCTATGAACTATTGTTGTCGTATTTCCATGGAAGAGATTCCAATGCACGCAATTCATGTGAGTTTTTGCGCTTCGTACTTATACGTCTTCACCATCTCGCTGAACTCAGGGAGAGTAAATTTCTTAAAAAAGACTGATGCGAATGGCATTGAACTCAAAACCAGGGAGCCTATCTTTGACCATGTTGATTATGAACTGCCACTTCCGTTCCATTCGTCAAATGATTAGGTAAACCTAAATATAAGTTGTTTTATCATTCTGATTAAACTAACTTACGAAAAAAATAATAATAGACCTATGTACGGGGACTGTGAAAACGTTGGACAGAAAAGTCAGTTCAATCTGGTGACCCGTGTCGACCCACGTTCAGCCCTTTTAGGCTCCAATTTCACAGAATGGACGACATTGAGTAAAAAAACCATGCTCGTCAATCCAGAGGACAACATAACATGATAGACCGTTTGATTCGATCCATCCGGTTGAATAGGTCTAAAGCTTAGCCTGCTCGATCATTGCCCTAACTTGAAATCCTTTGGTCCGGGTCGCTTGCTCGTGCAGATATGTGGTGCGCATACCAGAGAACTTACCCATGGACTCGGTGGCACCACTGCTGTGCGCGGGAATCACGGTGTTCAGCCCGCTGAAGAACAACGGCATGCTGGGCTCGCCGGGGAAGAAGATGGGGGTGGTGGGGCTCGGCGGGCTTGGCCACGTGGCGGTCAAGTTCGGGAAGGCGTTCGGTCACCATGTCACAGTCATCAGCACATCCCCATCGAAAGAGACAGAGGCCAAGGGGCGCTTGGGTGCTGATGACTTCATGGTCAGCACCAATTCTCAGCAAATGCAGGTTTGACCTTCGTTTTGGTCGGTCTTGGCACGTTAAAGAATGAGTCAAACCTATACTAATTTATGCTGAAGAAAGGCGATGCGTTTTATCAATCTTAAATTGATTTTATTGGGCTGTTTTATAGGCCGGGAAGAGGAGCCTGGATTTCATTTTGGACACGGTATCGGCTCAGCACTCTCTTGGGCCCATCCTGGAGCTCCTCAAAGTGGATGGAACTTTGGTCACGGTGGGTGCACCTGATCAGCCCTCGAATTGCCTCCCTTCCCTCTAATTTTCGGTAAATTTCCCTCTTAATCTTTAGCTCTAACATGTCAATTATAAATTCACTATAATAACTATTTTCGTGGGAATTTTTGTTGTTGTTGTTGTTGTTGTTGTTTAAATTAGGTAAAAGGAGTGTCAAAGGTAGCATGACAGGAGGGATGAGAGATACGCAGGAGATGATGGATTTGTGCGGAAAACACAACATCACTTGTGACGTCGAGGTCATCGCCCCAGACACGATCAATGAGGCCATGGACCGCCTTGCCAAGAACGACGTGAGATACCGGTTTGTGATCGACATCGCTGGGAGGGTATCGAATATTTGAAGATGGTGTGAGCCAGGCTTGGGGCTTATCAGATACAAATCACTACTCCCATAATTGCAGACACTATTTATCTATATTTGTCTTTGTCATCTGTTGGTCGCTCAGTCGTAATTATTCACCTCATCCTAGTCATTCATCCTACACTTTTAGAGCTTATGTTGCAGCAAGCCCTTGTCCAATTTTCATAAGAAACAATAAAAAAGAAATGACAAGAAATGAAATAAAGCTTCGCAAGTTCTATATGGGCTTAAAGCATTTGGATGGCAGTTCACCGTATGGGCCTTATCTATGCTTATAAACCGTCCAAATACAAAATCAAAAAAGGCCTAAACGTCATGGAAACTTGACTATCGAAGGCAGTTAACATTGCTGACAACACAGTACTCTCGTTTCCTGGTTCTCGCTATCCCCAATGAAATGTGGCTTTATACATGGTAGTTCGATATGATGCGATGAACGCGCGGCATCGTGAACCATGCATGAATCTGTGCGATCGAGAAGCCGCTCTCAATGAGGCGGGAACTGAAGTGGGACCCTCAAACGCCACGTGGCGAGTCTCTAGCCCATATTTAGGTTGACGTTGAGGAGTGGAAGCAAGAATTTCTTAGACTCGTAAGGACCAATTTCGAGATGAGAACCAAGCAATTGCATATGACTATATGTTTTAGATACACGTCTGTTTGAAGGGCACGGCTCTACTAAAGCAATAAAGTGGACTCAAAACCCTCATGTCCATATCCTTTCGTAGCATAAGTAAAGGTCAATTTTTAATAAGGACATATGCATTCGTGTATTGTTTTCATTAGAGAAGAAACTATAGGTCGAATTTTTCTTAATAACATGGTCGGTATTAAGATAATTTTAATCGAGGTATGCGTAGTAGAAAGATGTTGTTGCACTACACCAGTAAGATAAATCTTACATAAAGTACTTTACCTAGACTTTGGCTCATGCTTTACTAGATATATCGTGGATTCGAGATTTACCTACTTAAGTTGCATTTGCTCGTTAAAAATAAAAATAAAAAATAAAAAACGGCAAATGTGCTAGATACCGTTAGCTATCTAGAATTAGTGAGATGCGTAATATTTTCCTCCATCTTTGATTAGAGGAAACTTTTTGCAACAATACCATTGATTAGTGAGTGACAAGTAGACTTGTCAAAATTGGTCATATATATATATATTAACCCATATTTGATGGATTGAATTGTTTATGTATTACTTATATTCAATAAATGTGTTAATAATATAGGTGTTGAATAGGTTTACAACTTACTTAAATTTAACCAACTTTTAGGACTCTCTTGAGTCTCTTAACTCTCTATTGCCCTCACTCAGTTTCATGCTGACTCATTCTGCTTTTTCACCTCAATTTGGTTCAAGAGGTGAGTAAGATTTCTTTGCCTTCACATCCATCAAATTTCTTGTGGTATCTTTCTGGTAAAGTCAAATAGAAGTTTGAGACATTCCAAAGTGACAAAGAGCATTTCTTTCTCTATCCTACACTGACATGCTTTGTGGAGCCAATTTGAGAGATTTCTCTGCCTTCACGTGTGTCAAATTTCTTGCGGAATCTTTCTGGTAAAGTCAAATCGAAGTTTGAGACATTCCAAAATGATGAAGAACATTTGTTTCTCTATCCTACACTGATATCCTTTGTGTAGCCAATTTTGAGCATACTAATTCATTCTTCTTATTCTAGTTGATGATTGTTAACACCTAATTTTGGAAAAAAAAAAATTGCATTTTGAAAAGTAAAAATAAAAATGGGGAAAATTGATTTGATTGATTATGCATGGAAGTTTGAAATTCTGGTGAGTATTCAGATTTTGATAAATGTAGAAAGAATTGAAAAATCAGGCGAACAAATGGCAAGATTTTGACAATATGGAAAGAATGGACACTCACTCCAATATTGGGCGTTCATGCGCAAGTGAATGAATCTGGACACGTTCACAGCAATATAGGTGAATCAGAAAAGGAAAAGATTGCGAAAGAAGATGAGGGACACATACTTGAGAGATTTACGGTGACAAATCAGGGTTAAGATTTGGCAATCCCCACGATCAAAGGAGTACTGATTCTGACTTTCCAATTTTAAGTGGAAGTCTTATGCTATAAAAAGAGACATGTCGAGTCATGAAAAAAAAAAACGAAGGAGACACACCCTCAAAAATCTGATGTCCACTATCCCGAGAATTCGCTGAATTGGACTATGGCGGTGGCAGTCCTCTCAACGTGCCGCGTTCATCTCGCTTTGTGGTTATTGACGACAAGCATAAAGCTAAGTCAAGCATTTTTTAGTTTGATCACGTGAAATTCCGTTTCGCTATTTAAATCTTTTAACTCATTTTATTTTTGTGCTTTCACTTGCTGTCTAGGTTCAATTTCTCGTTAATCATGCCTAATCTACATCAACATCTCACTGCCATTCTTTTTTACTCTGCGAGAAGAAAATACATAGAGGCCAGAAAGATAAAAGACACCGGAAGGAGAGAGAGAGAGCTTCAAAGCATACACGACAGCCATAATTGAGAGCATTGAAGAGCGAGCTTCACCCCCCCTTGGAGGTTCACCACTTTGCAGAAGATGCCAAAAGGAGTCTTCACCGTATGGAGAGATTGACGTAAAAATCCATCAACCTCGCGGTGTCCAGTCCTCGCCCGACGATCGGCAACAGCAGCTTGTTGCACCTATACATGTTCCGCTAGTTGACTCACAATTTAGCTTTGGCAAGTTTTGTTTCTTTGTTTCTTTTGCAGGTTACGTAACTTTCACAATGGCAATCGGCGCCTCCCCGGCTATTCACAAGCCTGCAATTAAGATATCGATGGCAACGCACGTCCTGGATGCCAGGGAGGATATGATGAGGTCTTCAAGAAATTGAGTGGGGTTGAAGACTCAATCAAACAGAAAGATACCGGATTGCGAGTGAAAAGAATAGTGGGCGCAACACACGTGACCTTGCGAAAGGGGGGAAGAAGACGGTGGATGAATTGTTGGAGAAATCTTCTTGAAGTGTTTTGAAGTTGACAAAACGTTTCCATCAGTCTAGTCTAAAGGTTTGCAGACTACGCTATTTAAAGTCGAAGACCTCCGGACAGCCAGACTCAAGACTCAAAGTCTATCCTCATTGACAGTCTCTAATCAGTTGAAGAAAGGTTATCCAGAACTGGATGTTTCGTTAAGGGCTTGACCTTATCAACTGGAGAAGATCTCGTTGCTGGAAAAGACACAACGGAATTCTTTGATTGATCGTGATTGATTCGAAGATTAAGGAATCGATTATTGCCTAAATATTCTTGGAAGGTTCTACTTATGGACACCGAGATCCTGATTGTATGGGCGAACATGATTGATGGGCTATCGACACGTTCCTTTAATAGCCAGAATGATCTTCCTAATTGATTCTGTCCAATGGGTAGATTGGAGGAATTCCTTTGGTAAGTGCCAACGGGTATGATGGCATAAAAGAGTATATAAGGAAGACGTTCTAAGTTGTTGAGGTGTGCGCGATAGAAGAATTTCAAAGTCTGAAGCTCCTTGTTGTTTAAACAATTCCTTTGAGCGAATACTTGTATACAAAAGAGAGTCTATATTTGTGAGAAACCTTGAGGAGGTGTGATAGAACATCTACTTTGTGGAATCAAGGAAAAGGAGTGCTGTAACTTCTCTTTTGTTCATAGTGAAATACAGCTGGTGGGCTGTCAGTGCGGAAGAGTGGACGTAGGCTTGGATTAAGTCGAACCACTATAAACCCTGTGTTCAATCTTCTCTCACTTACTCTCTTTACCTTGATCGTATTTCATTTTATCAATCAATAGTGAACTACCTTTCTATCGTTTGCCAAGAATTGCTTCCGTATTTCGATAAATTGATTGTGCACCTATTCATCCCCTCTAGGTGCTTATACTAGCTATCTCGAGATGTTGCTATCTTTTGGTCTTCGTCCATAGTCGGCGAAAGAAGACAGCAAAAGTTGCAGTTTTGTGGCCTCGCTTAATGCAAGCAAAAAGGAAAAAAAATATAGAAAAAGCATATTGCGAAGCCTTGATGCCAATACCTGCAGATTGAACAAAAAAGCACG
This sequence comes from Eucalyptus cladocalyx, assembly GCA_017140615.1. Lineage (NCBI taxonomy): Eukaryota > Viridiplantae > Streptophyta > Magnoliopsida > Myrtales > Myrtaceae > Eucalyptus > Eucalyptus cladocalyx. The sequence continues at coordinate 15,765,168 of CM029521.1, forward strand.
CAAGCCCCTTAGCAAAAACCAGCAAATTATTTTTACTTTGTTTCTTAGCGTACTTCAATTCAGAGAGTTCTTTATTGCTCTTCTTTGTGCAGGTTTTGCAGTGATTGTCCATGCACCAAGGAGCCCCAATAATCCCAAAGGTCTTCTGCGTTCGTTGTCGCCCAAGTCGCCCGCTGTCGCTTGTCCTTGCTGGCATCACCCTCAACGGCCGTGTCGCGAGTTTTGCCGAGCTCTTGACTAGCTCGAGTTGAGAAGTCCACACCAACATGAGCAACTGCTGCTGTGAGCCAATCACCCACCGCCATTGCCAATTGCGACCCCGATCGCGTTAGGCCCAAATTCGGAAATTATCTTCAAATTTAGGTAAGATACTCGTGCCTAATTTATTCGCCGCCTAATATACGTCTATTAGAATATAACATGCACATTTATAAGTGCTAGACATATTTCTTGATTAAGGTTATTTGCCTATTTGCAACCGCAAGCCGATTTTTTATTCCATCTAGAAGGCTTTAGATGAAATAATTAATCGAGCGGGAATAAAATTGATATCTTGATCTTTAAGACTTAAGATCAATTTATCTATTTTATTAGCGAGATTTTATCCCTTGATCTGAACAATGTATGATACCTTTGGTGATTGCGAATGATTTGGTGTTTTATCCTTTAATTGCTTTATTTATCCCAAAATACAAAAAAATTGCATTTGCATATCATGTAGATTAGAATTGGTTTCCTTGATAGAATTGCATGATAGAGTAGTTAGATTCTTTTCTAATTATATTAAAATGCATGTTTAGATGATATCTAGATTAGATGATATGTTTGAATTAAATTGCATGTCGAGATAAAATTCGAAGTTAAGATAGGATTCGGATTAGTCTATTTCCTAATTTAAATTGGATAATATCTCACTTTAGTTATATTTTTATTTTTAGTTATTTTTAATTACGAATTTTTATATAAAAAAATACAAAAAATCATGCGCATGTCATATAGAATTAGTTTCATGAAATGAATGTCATTTAGTGATTATTGCTAGGTCCATTTAATCTGAAAATTGCCTACCATTAGCTTAGGTTATTTAATAAATGTTGCGTGACATATAATTCACATGTTAGGTTGCATGTTGCATGTCATTGTAGTTAAAAATTTTGTACGTCATTGCATTACATATTGCATGACTTTCATTAACCAAGTGAAAACAAAAAATGTGTGTTAATTAGAAACCATATCTAGGGTTGTTGATGTGAATTTTTAATTTAACATTGCAGATGCTTTAAATCGCTTTGAGGTAAGTTTTTGCAATTTATTTATTGTTTATCTTGGTGTTAAATTGGTGGATTGCGCACCCGAATGATCACCTCACATGTTAGGATAATAGATTTAAAATTAATTTAAGCTGCCTGCAAAAACATTTTTGAAAATTAAAAAAGAAGTGGTACCGAAAGGGCATTAGAGAAATTTAGTGTAACCAAGTTCCGGTACCCATAGTCTCTGGTTCGTAGGAGTAAAGTGAAACTCCCGTTACTTTACTTGGGTTTCTAATCGACCCATAAAAAAATAGATTAGTGGCGACTCCTGATAAAAAAAATCAATTGCATGTTAAATATTTGAATCTTAAGTCGCGATTTGGTATGGGCTTGGGAGAGCCCGAGTTAAGTCTAGGCTTAATAATCCATTAGCCAATTTTAGGTGGTACACACAGCAAAAAAAAAAAAAAAAAAAAAAACAGTTCGCGACAATGATCATCTCTAGATATTGGGGCAAGACAAGTGATTTACCAAAAGCAAGGACCACAGATAAGGAGTGTTGAGAGTCCTTAACACTTTGTATAAAAAATCATGAAATTAAGATATATATTTTTTGAATGGAGGAGCCAAATGTATGAAATGAAAAAGGGAATGGAAAAGTTGGGGCATGAAAAAAGAAAAGAAAAAGCAATGCGATGTAAGAACACGACAAATGCCGATATATATGAAAAAAAGTTGAGAAACAAAGGAAACAATTTATATGGCATTCCAATCCAATGTTTGATAAAGAGCAAAACTCTCATATGTTCAGACAAATGTACCCACGTAATGATAGACTCTCGAAACTGATGAAATGCCCATCAATGAAAGAATCTCATAAGGAATGAAGTTAATAATGATGTTCAAATAATCAGCAATTTCGAAACCTCTCGAAATATTTTTGAGCCAATGAGCCTTTCATAGTTAACCCTAACACTAAGCTTACATTGCATCTCTTAATCAAGTCTCTTCATATTGGGATTGTCTGGGCCAACATGTGAGTTTCACATCGAGTCCAATCGCTAGAACAAGTGAGAGCAAGGTTATATTTATCTAATCTCATCTTTAGATTTCTTGACTTGTAAACTTGTCGAAGATGATGATCATTGATTATTTCATTTATTAGCCAATGATGCTTATCCATTGTTGAAATTGCAATGAAGCCCACAGTACAATCCTCTCAGATTAGTGAATCCGTACCTATTGCTAATGACTCTCAAAGCCTTTGACACTAATAGTGTGACATATGATGAGTCTTCAAATTTCTTTCCCACATTAATGATTGAATCAATAGCATTTTATTGAGAGTATGTGAAAACTCTTTTCTAACTAAAGAGGTATTGTTTGAGATATTTACCAAACCTATTTCACGAGTTATGATCATTGTATCATGACAATGATATTTCTCTTAGAGGAATTCGATGATTGATGATATTCGATAAGCTGGACAACAATTCCATTATATTGAATGACATTAAATATCTTCATAATGATTGGATTTGGCTTAGTTCATTCATGCAATCGATACTTTCAATAAAATCTCGACTTTCACGATGTTAGGAGTAATACCACGATAAATCTCAAATTGGTATATTTATGTTAAATTTACCTCAAACTAATTTTTTTTACTACTAAACCCTAAATTAGTACACTCGTGACACCTTTATCCTAAAAACTTATTTTTTTTAACTATAAAAAACCCTAAATTGGTATTTTTATGACAATTTTACCCTTTAATGGTTTCCATTAAATTGGATTAATATCACAAATATTACAAAACTGGCAAATTCATGACAAACGGAGGATAAAGTGTTAGACTGGTAATTTAGCTATAAACATTTTGAGCTTTTTAATTAGGCTAATATAGTTATAAAAATTTTCAAATTGGTAACAATTAAATCAATCTGGATGTAAACATCAACCGTCCTATGTAGCATAGCTGCCGTTGACAGCGAACATTTTTTAATAATATTTAATAAAATTTTGAACATTTTTTTATAGTTTCTTCTTTTATTTTATTTTCTTCTTTTTTTCATTTGTTTTTTTTCCCTTCATCTTGGCTGGCAAGGGTAGTGAGTTGTGGGTGAGACCGTGAAGGCTCTCACTCAGGGCAGCCAATTTCCATGTTAGCGATTTCCAACATAAATTGGCCGGATGTATTAAATTTGTACTAATGTAAAAATGTTTTAGATTGAATCGATTTCAATGCAATAAGTTTATGTTTTTGTTGATACTTTTTCTTCTAAGAACACATTTATCTCCAATTATATTTCTACTCACTAAAAAATCTAAAGTGGTATCGCTATTTCAAATTTACTATTCCTTGGCATTGAGTTAATTTAGCTATCAATTGTCTTACATGTCGATAGAAGTGGCGAGCGCCTAGCAGACGAACCCAACTCGGACTACGCAGCTAGAAAGGCTCCCCCAAACGATCATGGACCAAAATTAAAGATTTAAAATTGGCGTCCTCACCGATAATGGGGTAGCGCTAGTAATATGGAGTTTCATTACTCAAACTGGGGACAAATAAAATTAGGGTTCTCGCAATAACGCCAAATTAGAGTTTTCGAAGCTGGCACGAATTAGGACATAAAATCACGCCAAACGGAGCTCTTGCTCACACAAACAAACGTAGGGTACAATTTTTTAGGGAAAATGTTTCCACGGAATTAATTTTCCAAACTTTCACTCGATTGGTTCGTAAAAAATAATTAGTTAATTAAAAACACTTTATAGTCGGGGAAAATATTCATGCCTAAAATTAGGAAGGTGAACTCATGAATTTAAGAAGATGAAAACACTTTTTCGGAATGGCTTATCTTGAAGTTTTTAGTTTTTTTCTTTCATTTTAAAAATTGATTTAATTTTTTTTTTTAAATTTCTTTTTCCTCTTCCACTTTTGCTAATCACTAGGCCTTGGCGAATGGCCATTGGTGTGGTCTAGCCTCGGGCAAGGCTCGAGCTCGAGTCTTGCTAGCTCGATCATGGTGAGCCGAGCTCGCTTGAGGCCGGTGAGGCTTGACCTTACTTGGGGCTAGATAGGCTAGCCTTGCCGAGCCACGATGATGGCACTAGTGGCCTATCACAACCATCGCCGAGGCTTGGCGGAAGAGGAAGAAGGAAAGAAAAAGAAATGAAAATAAAAAAAAAGGATAAATTCATGAGATTGAAATCATTTTTTAAATGAGATTCAAATACTAGAAAAACATCATCGGGAAAAAGAAGGGCCTCATTGAGAGGAAAAGGCGATGTTTCTTGTAAGGCATCACGTGATAACAATCCTCGTTTGATTGCTTGCATCCGCCGCGTATAACAGATGAATGCAAAATCGAACAAAATGCTCATGGAGAGAAAATTTAGGACGGTGGTGCCATTTAGGAGTTTCCGTAGGCTGAAAAAACAGTTGCGAGTAAATGCACACAATGAGTACCGATTTAGAATCTCTTGTGGAGTTAGCCCCTTTTTAATTATTCTCATTTGAAGTAAGGGTAAATTGATTTTTTAAGTTAATGGGCATTCCGTCCGAGGATGCTAATTAGGGGTGTACAAAAGAAGCAGGACCGCTCGAACAGCCACGCAACCGGATCGGAAGCTAGGAACCGATCTGGTTCTCGGTTCCAATTTATGGGAACCGGTGGGTATCGGTCCGGTTCCGGTTTCATGGGTGGATCCATCCACCAACCCATCCGGACTGGATCGATTATATTAAATATTATACTAATTTTTAAAATTAAAAAAATGAAATTACAAATTAACAAACCTAAATCAAATAATTAAAATTTTTTATTAAAGTGGAAAAAAAGTCCAAAGCGCACCAAATGGAGAGGTGTTGAAGCTAAAAAGTCCAAAGTGCACATTGACAAAACATCGAGCAATTGGTGGGCAAAAAGCAAGCACGTGACGAAGCGGGGGTGCAGGAGGAGGAGAAGAAGAATAGGTTAGGTGGCGAAGAACCAGCAATTTTGGTCAAAAACCAAAGTTGTTTCCTATCGGAGCTTTCGAGAAAATGATATTATTATTATTGTAAGACCGGTTCCATGGATCCACTCGGGAATCGGATTGGGCCGGCGGTCCGGTTCCCTAGTGGATCCATGCATTCCCGGTTCCAATTTTTCGGAATCGGTCCTTAACGGGCAGTTTCCGGTTCTAGATCGGGAATCGCCTGCTCGGATCATACACACCCCTGCTAATCCAATTTTCCAAAAGTGCACGGAAACAAAGTCGACGTGGGCATGAAATGAAACGAGGGCGTTTGTGAAATAGGGAAAAAAAAAATTGCGGTAGCGAGGCAGAGTGGGGAGTGACGACAGAACGTCAATTTTAAAGAGTCACTCCGAGGAGTTCGAGGAACACGCGATGAAGTTTTCCGGGACCACGCGCCCGTGTGAATGGTCGTCGAACCACCTAACCCGGGTCCCACTAGTCGTTCGAGTTTCCACACTGAAACAGCGCCGTTTCTTCAGAGAAGCTGCCCTTCGCCCTTCCCCTTCCCCAACCTACGCCCTCTTGTCGTCACTTAGCCACCGACCCACCTTCGGAAACACACTTTGAAGTAGTCGGTACTTTGAACTAGTCGGTACTTTGAACTAGTTTCCACCTCCGGGAAAGACCAAGCTGTCCCCGTGCAGCGCAGGCCGATCCGGTGCACAGAGTCGATAGGGCAACTTGGTCGATTTCGGACTGTATCTGATGCAATGATCTGAGGTCGTTGGCTAGAAAGAAATATAGAAAAAGTGACAGTGAAAATGACGGTGGTTGAGCTGTGTACGAACTCTTAAAACGATCTTCTCTGCCGTGATGAAATTTGTAATGTCTAATCTTCCGTGACGAAAGTCTGTCCAAAATTTTTACTTTCCACTCGCGCGCAGCCCCCCACTTGAAACACACTTTGAAGAAGTTGATAGTTTGATCATTACGTCTCGAGTCTTCTCTAAAGTAAAGGGCAGGGTCAACACCCGTCTCAATTCGTGAAACCTGCCCGGCTGGCTATAAAAGCCCCTGCCCGTGCAAAGGCAAGAGGCACCGACGCAGAGTACGGCACTTAGTCACAGGGTTTTAGTTGTAATAGCGAGAGATCCGAGGTGAGAAAGCATTTCGGCAGCACTGCCGTTATTAGGGTTCGACGTGTCTCTCTCTCTCTCATCGTCCGATGGCTCAAGAGACTCAGAACCACACGCTCTCGGTGTCCGGCTGGGTGCCTACGACTCCTCCGGCGAGATCAAACCCTACACCTTCAAACGCAGGTGGGTCGGGAGTGTCGGGATGGTGCGCTTAATGAAGCACTTGAGTCTGCATTTGTAGATAGCTCTGAAGCGAGTGATATGATGGCTTTTTGCTTTTGTTCTGATGACGAAACAGAGAGAATGGCGTGAACGATGTGACGATCGAGGTCTTGTACTGCGGAATTTGCCACACCGATCTCCACTATGCCAAGAACGAGTGGGGCATCACCATGTACCCTGTTGTCCCTGGGTACTCTCTCTCTCTCTCTCTCTCTCTCTCTCTCTCTCTCTCTCTCTCTCTCTCTCTCTCTCTCTCTCGTTCATAAATCAATATCCACTTTTGCCTTGAAAAAATGGACGAGCTCGAGTGACAAAATTCGGCCCGCTTCGAGCTTGTCGCTGTCGTCATCTCATTCCAATAGGGAGTGTGATTGGATTTGTTTATCGCTGCTGGGATACGGTGAGCTAACTGGATGGCGCATGATGAATGAAACAGGCATGAAATAACGGGGCTGGTGATTAAGGTGGGATGCAACGCGGGCAAGTTCAAGATCGGGGACCGTGTCGGGGTGGGCTGCTTGGCGGCCTCCTGCCTCAAGTGCGAGTTCTGTGCCGACTCCCAGGAGAACTACTGCGACCAGATGCAGTTCACGTACAACGGCATCTTCTGGGACGGCTCCATCACCTATGGTGGCTACTCCAACGTCATCGTTGCCGATTACCGGTAACCTCTTGCCTTCTCTATTTCCAATTTTTGTTCATTTCTTTTTTGTTTTTGTTTGATTGAAAGACAGACGTACAATGCACGTGTAGTCGCAATCTCTATGAACTATTGTTGTCGTATTTCCATGGAAGAGATTCCAATGCACGCAATTCATGTGAGTTTTTGCGCTTCGTACTTATACGTCTTCACCATCTCGCTGAACTCAGGGAGAGTAAATTTCTTAAAAAAGACTGACGCGAATGGCATTGAACTCAAAACCAGGGGAGCCTATCTTTGACCATGTTGATTATGAACTGCCACTTCCGTTCCATTCGTCACATGATTAGGTAGACCTAAATATAAGTTGTTTTATCATTCTGATTAAAATAACTTACGAAAAAAATAATAATAGACCTATGTACGGGGGACTGTGAAAACGTTGGACAGAAAAGTCAGTTCAATCTGGTGACCCGTGTCGACCCACGTTCAGCCCTTTTAGGCTCCAATTTCACAGAATGGACGACATTGAGTAAAAAACCATGCTCGTCAATCCAGAGGACAACATAACATGATAGACCGTTTGATTCGATCCATCCGGTTGAATAGGTCTAAAGCTTAGCCTGCTCGATGATTGCCCTAACTTGAAATCCTTTGGTCCGGGTCGCTTGCTCGTGCAGATATGTGGTGCGCATACCAGAGAACTTACCCATGGACTCGGTGGCACCACTGCTGTGCGCGGGAATCACGGTGTTCAGCCCGCTGAAGGACAACGGCATGCTGGGCTCGCCGGGGAAGAAGATGGGGGTGGTGGGGCTCGGCGGGCTTGGCCACGTGGCGGTCAAGTTCGGGAAGGCGTTCGGTCACCATGTCACAGTCATCAGCACATCCCCATCGAAAGAGACAGAGGCCAAGGGGCGCTTGGGTGCTGATGACTTCATGGTCAGCACCAATTCTCAGCAAATGCAGGTTTGACCTTCGTTTTGGTCGGTCTTGGCACGTTCAAGAATGAGTCAAACCTATACTAATTTATGCTGAAGAAAGGCAATGCGTTTTATCAATCTTAAATTGATTTTATTGGGCTGTTTTATAGGCCGGGAAGAGGAGCCTGGATTTCATTTTGGACACGGTATCGGCTCAGCACTCTCTTGGGCCCATCCTGGAGCTCCTCAAAGTGGATGGAACTTTGGTCACGGTGGGTGCACCTGATCAGCCCCTCGAATTGCCTCCCTTCCCTCTAATTTTCGGTAAATTTCCCTCTTAATCTTTAGCTCTAACATGTCAATTATAAATTCACTATAATAACTATTTTCGTGGGAATTTTCTTATTTTTGTTGTTGTTTAAATTAGGTAAAAGGAGTGTCAAAGGTAGCATGACAGGAGGGATGAGAGATACGCAGGAGATGATGGATTTGTGCGGAAAACACAACATCACTTGTGACGTCGAGGTCATCGCCCCAGACACGATCAATGAGGCCATGGACCGCCTTGCCAAGAACGACGTGAGATACCGGTTCGTGATTGACATCACTGGGAGGGTATCGAATATTTGAAGATGGTGTGAGCCAGGCTTGGGGCTTATCGGATACAAATCACTACTCCCATAATTGCAGACACTATTTATCTATATTTGTCTTTGTCATCTGTTGGCTGCTCAGTCGTAATTATTCACCTCATCCTAGTCATTCATCCTACACTTTTAGAGCTTATGTTGCAGCAAGCCCTTGTCCAATTTTCATAAGAAACAATAAAAAAGAAATGACAAGAAATGAAATAAAGCTTCACAAGTTCTATATGGGCTTAAAGCATTTGGATGGCAGTTCATTGTATGGGCCTTATCTTTTTTTGGTAAAGGTAATAATTTTATAGAGCATGGACAAGATTACAAAAGATCGGATCGAAAACCTACACTCTTAGCCGATTGACAAAAGTGAAGGGGAACCGATGAAAAAGGACAAGGGCATTAACCCGCTAGGAAAAACCCGAAGAACAACTAGGAGCATCGCCGATGGATGGAACCACCGAACCTCCAGTCTTTAACCTCAAAATGCGGACCGGAAATGAGAGGCAGCAAGTAGTGTCTAAGGATCGGATCCACTAAGAAACACCACCGGATCGAAGCCCCATCCTCTTTGAAGTCTTTCGTTCCTCGGAGAAGGAGAGACATTCTTAAAGGTGATGGCTTTGTCTCTAACCACCTTAATAAGGTGATTTTTGAGCATGGGAACCACAAGGGATTCACCTGTAAATATGATTGCATTCCTTTTCTTCCAGATGAGATGGCAAAGGGCTCCGAAGGAGAACCGAGCTATTCTATGATAGAAGTCATTACCGGTTACGAACTTCCGAGCCCAAGAGAGCACCTCATTCCAGCAACGATTTTTCCAAGGAAGGTTGCATCTGGCGGCCCTAAAGAAGGCCAAGGAAGCCGAGATGCGACATCCGAAGAAAAGATGGTCTCTCGAATCAGGGACTTCACTGCAAAACGCAAACACATTGAAGTCAATACGACCATAGGATATAAGCATGACCTGTGTGGGGAGCCTATTCTTCACAATAAGCCAAAGAATGAACTGGTATCGAGGGGTTATGGCGTTGTCCCATATTAAAGGCGCCCAGTTAACCAGAGTTTTCCTGGCTCTAATAAGGTTCCATGCCAATGATACCGAAAAAGAACCCGACGGATGGCCGCACCAGGTAAATCTGTCAACGTTCAAAGACAACTTTGGAAGAGATATACCCCATCTCAGCAAGAACTCCTTGAAGGGCAAGCCCAACGGAGTGAATAAGTCAGCAACAACGGCGTGATCGGGGATATGAAGGCTGCCTCTGAACGATGGAGGCATGAATGCATCAAGAGGGCCACACGGCAGCCAATAATCATGCCATAAGGACACAGAGAAACCGTTTCCAACCTTCCATCTAAAGGAGCTTCGGAAATTACTTCTAAGCTAGAGGATTTTTTTCCAAGACCAGGAGCATGTTTTGGGTTGAGACGCAATCCAGAAATTCTTCTTAGCTAAGAAAATGTAATGGATCCATCGACACCATATCGATTCCCTATCAGAGAAGAGGATCCATATAAATTTTACCATTGAAGCTTTGTTGCAATCCTTGAGGTTCCGAATACCCAAACCACCTTCAGTTTTTGGAAGACAAACATCTTCCCATGCAACCTTAGCTCCACCTCGGCCAAGGGCCGTTCCTTTCCATAGAAATTGTCTCATGATTCGTTCAATATTAACTATCACCGAAGAAGGAAGAGTAAATACACTTGTCCAAAAAGATTGTATGGCATGAAGCACCGATCGGATAAGTTGTAATCTACCCACAAATGATAAGAATCGATGAGCCCAAGATTGGATTCTAGTAGTGATACGATCCGTCAAGACAATGCAGTCAATTTTATTCAGCCTAGAGGAAATAATAGGGACTCCCAAGTATCGGACGGGGAGCTTACCTTCTTGAAATCCGAATGTCTTGAGGATTCTATTCCGAATGGAGAGATCACCTCCAGATATAAAGATCTCGCTCTTACTTTTATTTGGAAAGAGACCACTCCAAGAGGAGAAGATGTCAAGGCTTCTCTTTAACATGGACACTGAAGAACAGTCCGCTTGGCAGAAAAGGAAGACGTCGTCGGCAAAGAACAAATGAGACAATCGAACCGGTTTACACCTCTAGAAGTATTTGAAGTCGCTGTTCATTGTGCGAGATACCAACACTCCGGAGAATACTTCCATTACTAAGGTAAATAGGTATGGGGACATGGAATCTCCTTGTCTGAGGCCTCGCCCTCTCGGAAAGAAGCCGTGGAGGTCACCGTTAATGGCTATTGAGTATCTCGGCGTCCGAACACAAGCCATAACTAATTTGATAAATTCTTCCGGGAAATGGAAGGCAAAGAGGACACTTTCCAAGAAGTCCCAATCAACAGTGTCAAAAGCCTTCTGAAAGTCTACCTTAACCACACACTTAGGAAGATACGGATGAAGATGGAAACCCGCAAAAAGTTCTTGGGCAAGGAGAATGTTGTCCCTAATTCTCCTACCTTTCACAAATGCATTTTGAGATTGACTCACCACATCATTTAACACGACGGCAATTCGATTAGCTAGAATCTTAGTAATAACTTTATAGATGGTATTACAGCATGCAATCGGCCTGAAATCCGAAACGGCACTCGCATTAGGAATCTTAGGTACAAGAGTAAGGATCGTCACGTTTACCTCTTTAAGGAGTCTCCCAGATTGGAAGAAGTCACGAACAGCCAGCAACACCGAGGGACCAACAATCTCCCAGTTAGATTTTAAAAACTCCACAGAGAAGCCATCCGGACCCGGGGCCTTGCCCTTTGCAAGGGAGAATAATGTGAACTTGATCACATCATCCGAGACTGGTTCATTAAAGGCACGAATCTGGTCGTCATCAAGAGGTCGTCAGATAACACGTTTCAGCTCTTCTTGAGACGGCTTAGAATGAGCCTCATGCGAGGATAGCAAGGAAGAGAAGAAATTAATAAACACCTGAGGCAGCACCGAAAGGTCAGATATTACAGCCCCGGAGGGATCTTTGATGGAAAGAATTCTATTGATGAGCTGCCTCCTTTTCACCGAGTGATGAAAGAATTTCGTGTTTTTATCCCCTTCTTTTAGCCATCGAATTCTCGATTTCTGTCGGTAGAAGGACTCCTCTTGATTTCTCAGTTCAACAAAGACCCGGCAACAACACCTCTCCCTTTCGGCAAGATGAAGATTCATTGGGTCAGATTGAAAGTTAGTTTGAACGGCACTAAGGGCCTCTCTTGCCTTTGATGCTCTTCCTGAGATCTCCGAGAAAGCTTCCCGATTGAGGAGCTTGAGGCGAGCCTTCAACATCTTGAGTTTGGATACTAGTTGAAACATAGGAACCCCTCGATCGACGTATTCCAAACCTGACAGACAATGGTTTTGAAATCCGGGTGATCCTCCCAGAATACGAAATACTTGAAGGGCTTCCTTGTGCGAGGCAGTTGAAGAACTTTAACCACCATCGGTGAATGATCGGAGATGCCCGGGCTAAGGAATGCCGCCTCAGAGAAGGAAAAATCAACATTCCACTTATTATTTACCAAAACTCGATCAATTTTCCCCATCTTTCTCGAGCTTCCTGTCGAAGTAGACCACGTATAACGAAGGACAACAAATCGAGGTCCATCAACTCCGTTTGAGCCAAACATTGAGCAAATTCATCAAAATAGGGGATCCAGTTGGTGGAGCTTCCAATTCGGTTGGGAGGGTCTTTGATTGCATTAAAATCCCCTCCAACCACCCACGGCACATCTCGGAAGATCTCATTATAGTGCTGCAACTCTGCCCACAGAGGCCTACGGTGAACAAAAGAATGTTCTCCATATATAGCGGAGACAGAGCAACTAAGACCAGAATTGTTACACTTAAGATAGCCATGGATTGCTTGATCAGAAATAGAAATAGAACAAAAAGAGACAAGCTCAGGGTTCCACCCAACCCAAATCCTCCCACGAGGGGAGGAGTTATAATTCGCAACCCAATTCCAACCCCTAATAAGGGAGAACGAGATAGAATCAAAAGAGTCCTCCGGAGCTCTTGTCTCGAGCAATCCAATGTAAGAAAGCTTATTAACCGCAACAAAGCGTCTAATTTCAGCACGCTTTAACGGATCACAAATGCCCCTAGTATTCCAAAAACCAATAAACATCAAAAAACACAGGACAGAAATGGCTTACCTCCTCCTAGAGGTCTTGGAGCCCTTAATAGGCTTCTTCGAATCAGTAGGAAGGGGTGAGTCCTTCAATAGTTTAGCAAGCTGGTCATGAAAATTTGCAGTCAATTGCAGGGGCGGATTGATAGTTGCATTTTCAACAGCCTCCGAAGGGTCGTCATCAGAGGAATCCTCTTGAGAACTTGAGTTGCATATATCTTCGGAGCTTTCTTGGACAACCATAGACGAGTCCAATCCAGGATCAGCCACATTAGGTGATTGAACATTTGTAGGGGAATGCAACTCATCCTGAGGGCCTTCTTCCTGATTAGAAGGACCACGTTTCAAAGCCTGGCCATCTTCCGTGATAGGCGATAGACCGACAGATGTCTTGGCATTAGCCGCCTTTTGAGCGCCACACGTTAGCGGCGGCTTCTCTCTCGCCTTCCTCATCCGCTTATTCCTTCGTTTCACTGTTTCCACCCCATCTTAGCATTTTCAGGCTCAACCGGGTCGGCATTGTTAGGATGATCAATCATAAGTTTAGCTGGGCGAAAAGGAGCCATCGGCGAGAGCTCGATTCCCCAATAACCAGCGATCTATTAGCATTCGCACCGGGAGGAGGATCTGCGAAACCGGCCCCGAAGAGGATCATGTGAGTTATCATCATTTTGCTTAGATGAGGCCGGTAAGGCCACTCCTTTCCCTTGGTAGATACCAAAGTAGTATTAGGATTCGCCGAGAAGTAGTTTCGCATGAACCACCTTAGCAGCCGCTTCGGCAAAGGAAGGAGAGGGAACAGTATTTTTGCAGCTATGGCCAAACATTCCACATTTGGTGCAGACTAATGGCCTCCATTCGTATTCAACTTCAACCACATGTGTTTTCCCTTCCGTAACCAAGTCTATAGACTCGTACAAGGTCTGCTGAACCGTTATTTCAACACACACACGGGCAAATGTGAGCATAGACATCTGCTCCGTTCTTTGGTCGACATACAAAGGTCTACCAACAGCATTAGTTACCTTTCCAATCACCTAGGCTGACCAATACGCAAAAGGAAGGTTCCTCAATGTCACCCATATTGGAACAGCCATGTGAGTGTCTCTCTTAAGTTCAACTCCCGGCTTCCATTGCTGCAATATAAAGGGAATTCGCCTTTGTTATGGGACCGCCCTATAGGAGTTTCCTTCGAAATCCTTATCGATGGTCGCGGGAGAAAGAGTCCTCTTCCATTGGATAGGACTTCGATCAAAGCCGGTCCCCAAGCTCTCTTGAGGGACTCTTCAACAAGCTTAAACGGTAGTTTCCTACCTATGAAATAGCCAACAAGACAGTCATACAGCTTTGGATCCGCTGCCTGTAAATCAGATTCATCCATTTGTATAACCGGTTTGTTGCTTACGATCTGAGGAGGAGAGTATTCCAAATCGTAGCCCTTGTTAGCAGCGCTAGGTACAGACACCCAAGAGCGGGGGGCAGGCTTCTTCGATCCACCCATTGAGCGAGGTCGAATGGATTTAGATCTACCCCTATACTCCGATCGACCTCTACGAACTACAGAGGAAGGTCGCGAAATCGCGATACCAGCAGAAGAAGCCGGAGCATTACGGTTATCCACAGCCAACGAAGGAACAACCAAAGTAGGACGGTCAGTTCTAAGAGAGGAGGGAGTTCGAAGACTCGGCCCCTTATCATTTAACCGGATTTGCATTGAATCATCCATCACAGCAGAAACTTGCAGACTAGAAGCAAACCCTAACCCATCGGCGTCACATTAATCCGCAAATAGGAGACGTACCAGGGAATGCTTAGGAGGGGTTTGTAGAGCATCGAAAGGCGACTCTTGTCGCCAAAAAATCGGGCCCAACCGCCGGCCAAACCGATCGGAATCAGCAGCAGCAGGTTCGCAGGAACAGTGCCAGAATCAGGAGTCTTTGCTCCTTTGACAAAGCCTGATCAAGCTAGAGAAAGAGTCGAGAAAAACGCCAGCGGTAGATGACGAACAGAGGAAACCGAGCCTCACACCTCAAGCTCTTCAACCGTCCCATACTCCGTCTTCTTCTTCCGGTTCTCTATCGAACCAACGCCTCCATACCGTATGGGCCTTATCTATGCTTATAAACCGTCCAAATACAAAATCAAAAAAGGCCTAAACGTCATGGAAACTTGACTAACGAAGGCAGTTAACATTGCTGACAACACAGTACTCTCATTTCCTGGTTCTCGCTATCCCCGATGAAATGTGGCTTTATACATGGTAGTTCGATATGATGCGATGAACGCGCGGCATCGTGAACCATGCATGAATCTGTGCGATCGAGAAGCTGCTCTCAATGAGGCGGGAACTGAAGTGGGACCCTCAAACGCCACGTGGCGAGTCTCTAGCCCATATTTAGGTTGACGTTGAGGTGTGGAAGCAAGAATTTCTTAGACTCGTAAGGACCAACTTCGAGATGAGAACCAAGCAATTGCATATGACTATATGTTTTAGATACGCGTCTGTTTGAAGGGCACGGCTCTACTAAAGCAATAAAGTGGACTCAAAACCCTCATGTCCATATCCTTTCGTAGCATAAGTAAAGGTCAATTTTTAATAAGGACGTATGCATTCGTGTATTGTTTTCATTAGAGAAGAAACTATAGGTCGAATTTTTCTTAAAAACATGGTCGGTATTAAGATAATTTTAATCGAGGTATGCGTAGTAGAAAGATGTTGTTGCACTACACCAATAAGATAAATCTTACATAAAGTACTTTACCTAGACTTTGGCTCATGCTTTACTAGATATATCGTGGATTCGAGATTTACCTACTCAAGTTGTATTTGCTCGTTAAAAATAAAAAATAAAAAATAAAAAACGGCAAATGTGCTAGATACCGTTAGCTATCTAGAATTAGTGAGATGCATAATATTTTCCTCCATCTTTGATTAGAGGAAACTTTTTGCAACCATACCATTGATTAGTGAGTGACAAGTAGACTTGTCAAAATTGGTCATATATATATATATATATATATATATATATATATATATATATATATATATATATATTTTAACACATATTTGATGGATTGAATTGTTTATGTATTACTTATATTCAATAAATATGTTAATAATATAGGTGTTGAATAGGTTTACAACTTACTTAAATTTAACCTACTATTAGGACTCTCTTGAGTCTCTTAACTCTCTATTGCCCTCACTCAGTTTCATGCTGACTCATTCTGCTTTTTCACCTTAATTTGGTTCAAGAGGTGAGTAAGATTTCTTTGCCTTCACATGCATCAAATTTCTTGTGGTATCTTTCTGGTAAAGTCAAATAGAAGTTTCAGACATTCCAAAGTGACAAAGAGCATTTGTTTCTCTATCCTACACTGACACGCTTTTTGGAGCCAATTTGAGAGATTTCTCTGCCTTCACGTGCGTCAAATTTCTTACGGAATCTGTCTGGTAAAGTCAAATCGAAGTTTGAGACATTCCAAAATGATGAAGAACATTTGTTTCTCTATCCTACACTGATATCCTTTGTCTAGCCAATTTTGAGCATACTAATTCATTCTTCTTATTCTAGTAAAAATAAAAATGGGGAAAATTGATTTGATTGATTATGCATGGAAGTTTGAAATTCTGATGAGTATTCAGATTTTGATAAATGTAGAAAGAATTGAAAAATCAGGCGAACAAATGGCAAGATTTTGAAAATATGGAAAGAATGGACACTCACTCCAATATTGGGCATTCATGCGCAAGTGAATGAATCTGGACACTCACGGCAATATAAGTGAATCAGAAAAGGAAAAGATTGCGAAAGAAGATGAGGGACACATACTTGAGAGATTTACGATGACAAATCAGGGTTAAGATTTGGCAATCCCCACGATCAAAGGAGCACTGATTCTGACTTTCCAATGTTAAGTGGAAGTCTTATGCTATAAAAAGAGACATGTCGAGCCATGAAAAAAAAACAAGAGGAGACACACCCTCAAACATCTCATGTCCACTATCCCGAGAATTCGCCGAATTGGACTGTGGCGTTGGCAGTCCTGTCGACGTGCCGCGTTCATCTCGCTTTGTGGATATTGACGACAAGCATAAAGCTAAGTCAAGCATTTTTTAGTTTGATCACGTGAAATTCCGTTTCGCTATTTAAATCTTTTAACTCATTTATTTTCGTGCTTTCACTTGTTGTCTAGGTTCAATTTCTCGGTCACCGTGGGCTTTCACGCCTAATCTACATCAACATCTCGCTGCCATTCTTTTTTACTCTGCGAGAAGAAAATACATAGAGGCCACATAGATAAAAGACACCAGAAGGAGAGAGAGAGCTTCAAAGAATACACGGCAGCCATAATTGAGAGCATTGAAGAGCAAGCTTCACCCCCCTTTGGAGGATCACCACTTTGCAGAAGATGACAAAAGGAGTCTTCACCGTATGGAGAGATTGACGTAAAAATCCATCAACTTCGCGGTGTCCATTCCTCGCCCGACGATCGGCAACAGCAGGTTGTTGCACCTATACGTGTTCCGCTAGTTGACTCACAATTTAGCTTTGGCAAGTTTTTCTTCTTTATTTCTTTTGCAGGTTACGTAACTTTCACAATCGCAATCGGCGCCTCCCCGGCTATTCACAAGCCTGCGATTAAGATATCGCCGGCAACGCACGTCCTGGATGCCCAGGGGAGGGTATGATGAGGTCTTCAAGAAATTGAGTGGGGTTGAAGACTCAGTCAAATAGAAAGATACTAGATTGCGAGTGAAAAGAATAGTGGGCACAACACAGGTGACCTTGCGAAAGGGGGAAGAAGACGGTGGATGTTGCTATCTTTTGGTCTACGTCCACACTCGACGAAAGAAGACAGCAAAAGTTGCGGTTTTTGTGGCCTCGCTTAGTGCAAGCAAAAAGGAAAAAAAATATAGAAAAAGCATATTGCGAAGCCTTGATGCCAATACCTGCAGATTGAACAAACAAGCCCGCAAGCCCCTTCGCAAAAACCAGTAAATTATTTTTACTTTGTTTCTCTGCGTACTTCAATTCAGAGAGTTCTTTATCGCTCTTTTTTGTGCAGGTTTTGCAGTGATTGTCCATGCACCAAGGAGCCCCAATAATCCCAAAGGTCTTCTGCGTTCGTTGTCGCCCAAGTCTGCTCGCTGTCGCTTGTCCTCGCTGGCATCACCCTCAACGGCCGTGTCACGAGTTTTGTCGGCTACTGACTAGCTCGAGCCGGGAAGTCCACACCAACATGAGCAACTATTTCTATGAGCCAATCACCCACCGCCATTGCCAATTGCGACCCCGATCGCGTTAGGCCCGAATTCGGAAATTATCTTCAAATTTAGGTAAGATACTCGTGCCTAATTTATTCGCCGCCTAATATACGTCTATTAGAATATAACATGCACATTTATAAGTGATAGACGTATTTCTTGATTAAGGTTATTTGCCTAATTCGCAACTGCACGCCGATTTTTTATTCCATCTATAAGGCTTGAGATGAAATAATTAATCGAGCGGGAATAAAATTGATATCTTGATTTTTAAGGCTTAAGATCAATTTATCCATTTTATTAGCGAGATTTTATCCCTTGATCTGAACAATGTATGATACCTTTGGTGATTGCGAATGATTTGTTGTTTTATCATTTAATTGCTTTATTGATCCCAAAATACAAAAAATTGCATTTGCATATCATGTAGATTAGAATTGGTTTCCTTGATAGAATTGCATGATAGAGTAGTTAGATTCTTTTCTAATTATATTAAAATGCATGTTTAGATGATATCTAGATTAGATAATATCTTTGAATTAAATTGCATGTCGAGATAAAATTCGAAGTTAAGATAGGATTCGGATTAGTCTATTTCCTAATTTAAAATAGATAATATCTCACTTTAGTTAGATTTTTATTGTTAGTTATTTTTAATTACTAATTTTTATTAAAAAAAAATACAAAAAATCACGCGCATGTCATATAGAATTAGGTTCATGAAATGCATGTCATTTAGTGATTATTGCTAGGTCCATTTAATCTGAAAATTGCCTACCATTAGCTTAGGTCATTTAATAAACGTTGCGTGACATATAATTCACATGTTAGGTTGCATGTTGCATGTCATTGTAGTTAAAATTTTTGTACGTCATTGCATTACATATTGCATGAGTTTCATTAATCAAGTGAAAACAAAAAATGTGTGTTAATTAGAAACCATATCTAGGGTTGTTGATGTGACTTTTTAATTTAACATTGCAGATGCTTTCGTCGCTTTGAGGTAAGTTTTTGCAATTTATTTATTGTTTATCTGGGTGTTAAACCATGAATGGACCTAGACTTAGAACCAGGGAAGGAGAGTAAATTTCCTGCAGGTATGCATCCCACATTGGGCGAACAACTCCCGTTCAAGCCCTTCAGGGACAGCCTTTTAGCAGAAAACCACTCAGCCCTTTAGTTCAGAGCCTAGAGACACCCAAAAATTTCAGGATGGAAACGTTTCTAACCTACCCAAGCTGCATTTCTTGAAGGATCCTACCAGGCTAGAGAAGAAGAGGAATTTAGAAAGCCATGGAAAGTTTTTCACAAAGCACACACTTTACTTCAAGGGACTCGCCCAACACAATACATCCTCATGGCCTTATATAGGCAAATGAGGTCACAAAACAACAAACAATGACCAAGCTCATGGGTCCGGGTACAAACAGGGGCAACGGGAATTATTCGCACACTATGAACAAGAATCGTACCGTGAACAGTACATTCCCTAGCCTAGTGCTACAGTAAAAGTGAACAATGACTTTGCTACAGTGAAAATGTACGGACTCAACGGTCTCGTCCGTCGCGGGCATTGTAGCTACAGACTGAGTCTGAGTCATCTGAGCTGTCTTCTAGGAGATGAGCTTCGTACTTTTGTTGGAGGGCTTCAAGATCTTCTGGTGAGAGGATCTGATTTAGCCTTCTTGATGAGGATGCTTGTTCACGAGCCCAATGAGATGCTTCTTCTTCTGCCCAGTTTGTTTCTTCGCTTGTAGGTCGTCTAGCAAGAATGCTTGGCTGAGGCCAGTTTGATGCCTGTGCATAGTACGATGTGTCCATGTTTTGGAATGAGGGCGAAGGTCCCTGTTCGTAGGGATCCTGGGACAGAGGACCTCCAAAGCGTGCATAGGGATCTTGTGTAGACTGGACAATGTCATCTTCGTTTGTCATTTCATGCTCTTGGGACGATGCAGCTTGTCCGTATTGCATGAGTGCTTCCTTAGCTTTCGGTGCTAGGTCATAATGATCCCACGTAGTGGGTACATTATTCCAAATATCTTCAGGAATAGTTTTGTTTTCTTGGCATAGGATTCTCTGGAGTTCTCGATACTCGTTTTCGCAAAATCTAACAGATCTTGGATAAGATTTGTTAATCCTAGCTTCTCGATTGTTCAAGTTAGGCTTATAGGATGTGGTTCCTATTTCAAGTGGTGCATCAAGAATACTACCATTATTTCTGCAAAAATTCCATGGACGTCGGAAAAACATGATGGTATGGACTTCAGGGTTCGGTGTCATGGTTCTCGGTTCTTTTTCCAAGTCTTGTTTCCAGCATGTAGGATGATAGAACCAATTTAGAAAATCTAAAAGATTTCTATCACATTCCTTTTCGATGTTTCTTCCGAGCAAGAATATCCTAGTGAGATTAGCAATGAATCTTCTCGGTGGGGATTTCAAAAGCTATTAAGTACTTATTAGTCAAGTACCATAACAGCGTTTTGAGCTGGTCAGGGAAATCATCTTCTTTCCAGATAAGAGGATGAATGAAAGGATAATTCAGATTTAACCCGAAAGGATAAAGAATCGAACCTCCATTGAATCTGAATAGGTCTGTGTGACATTGCCACATGAGGTTCTCAGATTTTCGGCAAGATCTGTCATTCGGATTTTTGGATAATTTCTTGGGGATATTTCCAGCTTGGCAAATCTCGGATCTTCTCAATCTTGTATTTCACCCCATGATTGAGCATATGGAAAGCAGGCCTTTTGATGTACATGTTGATTTCAGCTGTTGCTTTGGGTCTTGACAAAAGTCAGCAATCACATTCTTTTTCCCGGGAATGTGTTTGGTTTCAAAAGAATATTTTGAAAACCATTCAGCCCATCTTAGCAATTGAGAGTTTGGAATCGCTTTTGTTTAAACTTGGTCATCTCGTGGAAAAGATGCCATGTCTAATTCTACTAGGAAATGATGGCCGATGAGATGAAACTCAAATTTTTTGATTCCATTTTTTACTGCTAAGATTTCCTTGAAAGTGGAATGGTAGTGCATTTCAGCTTGAGAGAACTTTCCACTTTTGTGAGCACAAAGAAGTCTCTTACCATCAATTTCTTCGAACAGGACGGCTGCCCAAGATTCATCATCGGCGTCGGTTTGGAGAATTCTTTTGCCTCGTTGATGGTATCTCGCAATGGTGGGAGATTTTGCATAATCTCTTTGAGTTCAGCGACTGCTTTGGTTTGAGTTTTTCCCCAAGGTGGGGAGTTCTTCTTCAGCATGGTTTGCAAAGGGATCAGGTGTTTTGCAATATTGGGGACAAAAACTCTGAGATAATTGATTATCCCCAGAAATTGCTGAACTTGTTTTGTCGTGAAGTTATCCACAGAAACTTCAATAATTCTTGAGCAATGTGTGGCCCGGATAGTATGTACCTTTGTTGAGGTGCATACCAAGAAATTCAATTTATGTCCGGGCAATGTTCATTTTTCTTTGAGAAAGCATAATGCCATGCTTTCTTACTATTTCGAGAACCGCTCAAGAAGTTGACAAGTGGATCAAGCTCATCGGGACCGTAGAGTAGAATGTCGTCGATGTATACGGCTGCACTTGACAAGATTGGTTGGAAAATTCGACACATGGCCTTTTGGAACAAGGATGGGGCTACCTTTAGGCCAAAAGGAAGAACTTTCCACCTGGAAGTGCTGGTTCGGGATACGTAATCCTGTTTTGGATCTGTCTTTCAGGATGGATGCCCAATTGCCAAAACCCGGCTTTGAGGTCGAATTTGGAATAGATGTGGGCCTTGGTTAAACCAAGTAAAGAGAGAATCTCGGATGGTAAAGGGAATTTGTCATCTTGGAGAAAGAGGTTGAGGGGTTGATAATTAATTACCAATCTCATTTTCCCTCTATTTTGCTCAAAGCACGTTTATTGACATAAAAAGCTTCAGGCCCATTGAGAATCGGAGGTTTCAATGAGGCCTTGCTGTAATAATTCTGAGCATTCCCTTTGAGCTAAAGCCAAATGTTCCGGGTTCATTCCTGTATGACTCGCCTTGGTTGGATTGATATCTTCATTTTTCTTGAAGGGAAGGCGGACAAAGAACTCAGGATTTTTCCATAAGGGATGAGAACATTTTTGAGTGAATTCGAATGGGATTCTGAACAAGATTCAAGCAACTTTTGCATGATTTGATCTAATAAACTCATCTCAATGGAAAAGAGCCTCGAATATTGACAAACTCGAGAATTGGTCTTTATATCTAAGACATTTTCCAGGAATAATGCGAAGCCGAGAGATTTGAGTCATGACATCCCACCCAATTATCGATCTTTATTGGGAAGGTTTGATCCAAAAATCTTTGTCGTTATGGAACACGGGAAAAACTGGATGGTGACGGAGTGGTTCGACATTTGTGGAGAAAGTATCTCCGGCGCAATTGAAATATCGGATGTATGGAGTCCAGAATTCTTCAGGTAGGATTTTAGTATCTAGAATCGAACAACTTGCTCCTGTGTCAATAAGAGCAATGACATTGATAGGCTTGGCAAACTTTGAGGTGAGGATTTTGACAGGGAAGTGAGGGCAGTGAGTTTGACTTGAGAATATATCAAGATTTGGCTCTGAAGATGTGGAAGCTATATGAAAGATGTCTTCAGATTCTGAGTCAGACTCAGTTTCACTGGAAGTTTGATAAAAAGGGATGACACAAAGTGTTTGTTCAGTTGGTTCATCATCAGCAGAGAATAAAGATTCAATATCATCATTTTCAAGTGAAAAACCTGTTTCATTTTCTATGAGATGATTCGACCTTTTTTCGCTCGAGGACAATTTTTGGCGAAATGTCCTTTCTTGTTGCGAATGTAGCAACGGCTTGATTTCTTATGACCTGTGTGATCCTTTCTTTTGCGTAGGTATCGCCATTTCTTCTTTTTCCGGAAATGCTTAGAGCCATGTCTGGATTTCTTCACAGAATACTTCTTGTAGTGTTTTTTCTTCCGGGAATACTGGCCACAAGTGCCATCACAATCTTGTTTGGAGCATTTGATCTTTAGCTTCTGATGAGAACAAGCTGTTTCAAGCCGCTTGTCATCTGTGATGTATGTTTGAACCATTTGGCGCTTTAAGCATAATTCTTCAAGGCATAGATGAACTTCTTGCTGGATTTCTTCCATGGGAACGTCTTGTATCCTTCTTTGCTTTCCAAAGAAAGATCTTTCAACCATCTGTGATAACTCCTTGGGGATAGAAGTAAGGAAAACATGCTTAAGATTTGGATCTGCGCCAATTTGGTAAAAGAGCTGAAGCATTAATCTATAATGCTTATCAAGATGCCTTTTCTCGAAGGGAGCAAGCATCTTCTTTCAAAGAACTCTCTTCTTTTGAGCTCTTTGAGATCTCCGGTGTTCCCACAAAAACATGATATAGATAAATAAGGGCATGGCTGTAAGTTGGTGATGGTAGAAACGTAAGTCGGTCTTGTTACGTGAGTGATTGCCACCAAAATTTAAGGCTTCCGTGAACCTTGTAACAAAATTGTAAAGGACATCATTCATATCATGGTTGGTGATGGATTGTGTACTCAACCAAGTATGAAACTCTTCAAGTCTATGTGGCCATTGCGAATAAGGAATATCATCAATGGAGAAGAATTGTTTTGATGCCATAGACACATGCCTAGCGGGTTGGTTCTAGTGGGATTACTAGTCTGTCCAAATTCGGATCGAATAGTTTGATTCCATCTCCATTTCATAATCATAGTCTGGAGGAGTGCCAGCCATGAATATTTGTGAGGTTGGTGGAGCAATAGGGGGAGAATCAACTGTGTTATCTGAAAAAGATGAGAAAGAGGAGAGGGATGTTGAGTCTGATGTAGTAGAAGAAGTTTGTGCGGCTTGCGAATCGCTTTTCGGGGATAATAGGATCAGGCTCGGTTGTTGGGTACTCGGATTAATTTCTTGCTTACCCAAATCCTTCAAAAAGGATTCTAATGGATTTGATAACATCATCCGGTCCGGCTTTTCTCTTATAACGATTGAACTTGATTCGTAGGTGGTTTCTTCTCTTTCCCCTTTTCCTTTTTCAAGGCTTTGAGACGGCTTCGTATATCCGAATCTCTTTCGGAGAGATCTTGTGGGATATTGGCAAAAACAGACACTTGTGGTCTTGGGGATGCATACCCGGTTTGAACAGTGGCGCCAATGGATCGAAGGGTCTGAATTTTCCTTCCTCAAGAAGTTGAATTTGCTTCTTGAGTTTGTCTATCTCGGCTTTGGATTTTCAAGATAATGGTACCCAAGATGTTGTCCTGATTCCAGGGCTTGAAGCCTTTTCTGGAACTCAGAAAGTATCTTCTTGGTACCCTCATCGTATCTTCGGAGATCTTGTTGCACGTTTCCAATTTTGGAATCAATAGCCTTGAAGGCGTTGTTTTGTGCCAACAGAGTCTCTGATTGCCAATTCAAAACAGCTTCGGCCGCAGGGTTTTCTTGTCTCCCATGTTCATCCACATCGGTGGGGTAGGAATTTTAGGAACATGGCGGTATCTACCATGTGAATCAATAAACTCTTCGGTGGCGGGAACGAGAGTTTAGAACTTTCCTTAACAAGTGGAGGGAAGTCTCGACCGTGAAACATGGCAATAGAAGAAGTGGGTGGTACTTCGTTGGGACTTCAAGCGGGTAAGAGTGTTTCTTAGCCCATTTGAGGATTGGCTTATAGAATGGAGAAAGAGCTTGTTTTTTCTGGGGAGGAGAAGGTGGAGGTGATTTTGGTGGATCTTGTGGGGTTTGGGACATAGTACTGAACTCTGGTGGTGGAGGTGGTGCGTATGAGACCATGAACTGGTATTTGTCACACTCACCAAGAGTATCAACGGAGGAATCTCCATTCAAGTACCTTTGGTACATCTTATCTTTGTGCCTTTTCCGTCGAGGTGGAGATCTTGCAAGGGGATCTACCTCGTCAGGAGAGTTTACACAGTGCGAACACTGGCAAAAA
Source organism: Eucalyptus cladocalyx (assembly GCA_017140615.1). Lineage (NCBI taxonomy): Eukaryota > Viridiplantae > Streptophyta > Magnoliopsida > Myrtales > Myrtaceae > Eucalyptus > Eucalyptus cladocalyx. Next base: position 15,790,357 of record CM029521.1, read on the forward strand.
GGATCCCAAAAACAATGACCATAATTGTCTTTATAGTAATGAACAGGATGTCCATCACCATCGAAGTGTCGAACATGCTTTTTTGGGTCTGGTTCAGAGATGGATTCTGGAACGCATGGTTCAATCATGAAGAGGGTCTGGAAGATAGAAGGACTTTCTTCCTTTTCTTTGCCAAATTTGATGGAAACAGTTCCATCTTTTTTCCGTACAAACTCTGAGTCAGTGGACTGGAAAGGCTTGTTGTGCTGATGTAGTTTTTCATAGTTGGTGATCCAAGTTTCTGGAAGAAGCTTGGCCAATGTATCCTTTGGGATCTGTCTGCGGGAACATGGATGCGGGACGCCCGGTCGTTCTGCATAGAGATGAACAACGCATCTTCATTACCATTATTGAAGTTGAGGTCGAGGGCGTGGTTTTGCACTCGATAAACCATCTGGTAATGTAGGGTTGCAGCTACAGATTCAACAGTTTGAGGGGCTCCAGTGAGCTGGACTTGGACTTTCAAGAAAGAAAGTAGTGGGGTCCGATAGAGCGATATTGAAATTTGGATACAAGGTTACAAAAACTGTTCCAGCATTTAAAGTGGTTTGAACAGTGCCTATACATGCATGCTAGTATTGTAAAAACCTGGTATCCAACAATGCTATTCTTGCCACAACGGGCAAACCTTTCCGACCATGGAAGGTAAGTGCAAGACGAACAGCTCCATAATGGACATGAGAATATCCCTGTTGAACCCATTGTCTCGGGAAATTTCGGAGGGATCGAAGAGTAACAAAGTACTCTTTTTCTGTAGCAGGAATAGGATGTTGGTCAAATTTGGAAGACTGGACATACTCCTTTACTTGCTTTGGAGTTTGGTGGATCAGTTGGCGAATAGAGCGGATGGGTGAAAATGACGAAGTGGGTTTGGCAAAAGCGGAGTAAGGGTTCATTAGTGGAAGTTGAGTTTCTGAGATCTTAGTTTCATCACTAAGGGAGACTTCATAAAGATAGTCTATCTTAGAAGCATTTGAAACTCGGAATTCGGAAGGGTTAAGGATGAAGAGGAGGGTGCAAGAGCTGGTGCTTCGAGAATTTCTGGTTGTGTAGACATGATGAGAAAAGATCTTCTCAAAGACCTTTGGATTCACCTATCAAGCGCATGGAATGGATAATATTAAAGCGCCGAATGGTTCAAACATACATCACAGATGACAAGCGGCTTGAAACAGCTTGTTCTCATCAGAAGCTAAAGATCAAATGCTCCAAACAAGATTGTGATGGCACTTGTGGCCGGTATTCCGGAAGAAAAAGCACTACAAGAAGTATTACGTAAAGAAATCAGACATGGCTCTAAGCATTTCCCGAAAAAGAAGAAATGGCGATACCTACGCAAAAGAAAGGATCACACAGGTCATAAGAAATCAAGCCGTTGCTACATTCGCAACAAGAAAGGACATTTCGCCAAAAATTGTCCTCAGGCGAAAAAAGGTCAGAATCATCTCATAGAAAATGAAACAGGTTTTTCACTTGAAAATGATGATATTGAATCTTTATTCTCTGCTGATGATGAACCAACTGAACAAACACTTTGTGTCATCCCTTTTTATCAAACTTCCAGTGAAAGCGAGTCGACTCGTAATCGAAGACATCTTTCATATAGCTTCCACATCTTGAGCCAAATCTTGATATATTCTCAAGTCAAACTCACTGCCCTCACTTCCCGTCAAAATCCTCACCTCAAAGTTTGCCAAGCCTATCAATGTCATTGCTCTTATTGACACGGGAGCAAGTTGTTCGATTCTAGATACTAAAATCCTACCCGAAGAATTCTGGACTCCCTACATCCGATATTTCAATTCCGCTTTCAGGAGATACTTTCTCCACAAATGTCGAACCACTCCGATCACCATCCAGTTTTTTTCCCAGTGTTCCATAACGACAAAGATTTTTGGATCAAACCTTCCCAATAAAGATCTCGATAATTGGGTGGGATGTCATGACTCAAATCTCTCGACTTCGCATTATTCTGGAAAAGGTCTTAGATATAAAGACCAATTCTACGAGTTTGTCAATATTCGAGGCTCTTTTCCATTGAGATGAGTTTATTAGATCAAATCATGCAAAAGTTGCTTGAATCTTGTTCAGAATCCCATTCAGAATTCACTCAAAAATGTTCTCATCCCTTATGGAAAAATCCTGAGTTCTTTGTCCGCCTTCCCTTCAAGAAAAATGAAGATATCAATCCAACCAAGGCGAGTCATACAAGAATGAACCCAGAACATTTGGCTTTAGCTCAAAGGGAATGCTCGAATTATTACAAGACAAGGCCTCATTGAAACCTCCGATTCTCAATGGGCTGTGAAGCTTTTATGTCAATAAACGTGCTGAGCAAAATAGAGGGAAAATGAGATTGGTAATTAATTATCAACCCCTCAACCTCTTTCTCCAAGATGACAAATTCCCTTTACCATCCGAGAGATTCTCTCTTTTGGTTTAACCAAGGCCCACATCTATTCCAAATTCGACCTCAAAGCCGGGTTTTGGCAATTGGGCATCCATCCCGAAGACAAGATCCAAAACAGGATTACGTATCCCGAACCAGCACTTCCAAAGTGGAAAGTTCTTCCTTTTGGCCTAAAGGTAGCCCCATCCTTGTTCCAAAAGGCCATGTGTCGAATTTTCCAACCAATCTTGTCAAGTGCAGCCGTATACATCGACGACATTCTACTCTACAGTCCTGATGAGCAGTCACACTGTCAACTTCTTGAGCAGTTCTCAGAAATAGTAAGAAAGCATGGCATTATGCTTTCTCAAAGAAAAATGAACATTGCCCAGACATAAATTGAATTTCTTGGTATGCACCTCAACAAAAGTACATACTATCCAGGGCCACATATTGCTCAAGAATTATTGAAGTTTCCTGTGGATAACTTCACGACAAAACAAGTTCAGCAATTTCGGGGATAATCAATTATCTCGAGTTTTTGTCCCCAATATTGCAAAACACCCGATCCCTTTGCAAACCATGCTGAAGAAGAACTCCCCACCTTGGGGAAAAACTCAAACCAAAGTTATTTGAACTCAAAGAGATTATGCAAAATCTCCCACCATTGCAAATACCATCAACAGGCAAAAGAATTCTCCAAACTGACGCCAGTGATGAATACTGGGCACCCGTCCTGTTCGAAGAAATTGATGGTAAGAGACTTCTTTGTGCTCACAAAAGTGGAAAGTTCTCTCAAGCTGAAATGCACTACCATTCCACTTTCAAGGAAATCTTAGCAGTAAAAAATGGAATCAAAAAATTTGAGTTTCATCTCATCGGCCATCATTTCCTAGTAGAATTAGACATGGCATCTTTTCCACAGAGATGACCAAGTTTAAACAAAAGCAGATTCCAAACTCTCAATTGCTAAGATGGGCTGAATGGTTTTCAAAATATTCTTTTGAAACCAAACACATTCCGGGGAAAAAGAATGTGCTTGCTGACTTTTTGTCAAGACCCAAAGCAACAGCTGAAATCAACATGTACATCAAAAGGCCTGCTTTCCATATGCTCAATCATGGGGTGAAATACAAGATTGAGAAGATCAGAGATTTGCCAAGCTGGAAATATCCCCAAGAAATTATCCGGCAAATCCGAATGATGATCTTGCCGAAAATCTGGAGAACCTCATGTGGCAATGTCACACGAGACCAATTCAGATTCAATGGAGGTTCGATTCTTTATCCTTTCGGGTTAAATCTGAATTATCCTTTCATTCATCCTCTTATCGGAAAGAAGATGATTTCCCGACCAGCTCAAAACGCTGTTATGGTACTTGACTAATAAGTACTTAATAGCTTTTGAAATCCCCACCAGAAGATTCATTGCTAATCTCACTAGGATATTCTTGCTCGGAAGAAACATCGAAAATGAATGTGATAGAAATCTTTTAGATTTTCTAAATTGGTTCTATCATCCTACATGCTGGAAACAAGACTTGGAAAAAGAACTGAGAACCATGACACCGAACCCTGAAGTCCATACCATCCTGTTTTTCCGACGTCCATGGAATTTTTGCAGAAATAATGGTAGTATTCTTGATGCACCACTTGAAATAGGAACCACATCCTATAAGCCTAACTTGAACAATCGAGAAGCTAGGATTCACAAATCTTATCCAAGATCTGTTAGATTTTGCGAAAACGAGTATCGAGAACTCCAGAGAATCCTATGCCAAGAAAACAAAACTATTCCTGAAGATATTTGGAATAATGTACCCACTACGTGGGATCATTATGACCTAGCACCAGAAGCTAAGGAAGCACTCATGCAATACAGACAAGCTGCATCGTCCCAAGAGCATGAAATGACAAACGAAGATGACATTGTCCAGTCTACACAAGATCCCTATGCACGCTTTGGAGGTCCCTCGTCCCGGGATCCCTACGAATAGGGACCTTCGCCCTCATTCCAAAACATGGACACATCGTACTATGCACGGGCATCAAGCGGCCTCGATCAAGCATTCCCGCTAGACGACCTACAAGCGAAGAAACAACCGGCGTAAGAAGAAGCATCTCATTGGGCTCGTGAACAAGCATCCTCATCAAGAAGGCTAAATCAGATCCTCTCACCAGAAGATCTTGAAGCCCTCCAACAAAAGTACGAAGCTCATCTCCTAGAAGACAGCTTAGATGACTCAGACTCGGTCCGTAGCTACAATGCCCGCGACGGACGAGACCGTTGAGTCCGTACATCTTCACCGTAGCAAAGTCACTTGTTCACTTTTTCGTAGCACTAGGCTAGGGAATGTACTGTTCACAGTAGAGTTACTGTTCATAGTGTGCGAATAATTCCCGTTGCCCCCTGTTTGTACCCGGACCCATGAGCTTGGTCCTTGTTTGTTGCTTTGTGACCTCATTTGCCTATATAAGGCCATGAGGATGTATTGTGTTGGGCAGAGTCCCTTGAAGTAAAGTGTGTGCTTTGTGAAAAACTTTCCATGGCTTTCTAAATTCCTCTTCTTCTCTAGCCTGGTAGGATCCTTCAAGAAATGCAGCTTGGGTAGGTTAGAAACGTTTCCATCCTGAAATTTTTGGGTGTCTCTAGGCTCTGAACTAAAGGGCTGAGTGGTTTTCTGCTAAAAGGCTGTCCCTGAAGGGCTTGAACGGGAGTTGTTCACCCAATGTGGGATGCATACCTGCAGGAAATTTACTCTCCTTCCCTGGTTCTAAGTCTAGGTCCATTCATGGTAGCACCCGAATGATCACCTCACATGTTAGGATAATAGATTTAAAATTAATTTAAGTTGCCTGCAAAAACATTTTTGAAAATTAAAAAAAAAGTGGTATTGAAAGGGCATTATAGAAATCTAGTGTAACCAAGTCCCCGTACCCATAGTCTCTGGTTAGTAGGAGTAAAGTGAAACTCCCGTTACTTTACTTGGGTTTCTAATTGACCCACCAAAAAATAGATTAGTGGCGACTCTTGATAAAAAAAATCAATTGCATGTTAAATATTTGAATCTTAAGTCGCGATTTGGTATGGGCTTGGGAGAGCCCGAGTTAAGTCTAGGCTTAATAATCCATTAGCCAAATTTTAGGTGGTTCACACCCCGAAAAAAAAAAAAAAAAACAGTTCGCGACAATGATCATCTCTAGATATTGTGGCAAGACAAGTGATTTACCAAAAGCAAGAACCAAAGATAAGGAGTGTTGAGAGTCCATGACACTCTGTATAAAAAAATCATGAAATTAAGATATATAGTTTTTGAATCGAGGAGCCAAATGTATGAAATAAAAAGGGAATCGAAAAGTTGGGGCATGAAAAAAGAAATGAAAAAGCAATGCGATGTAAGAACACGACACATGCCCATATATATGAAAAAAAAGTTGAGAAAAAAAGGAAATAATTTATATGGCATTCCAATCCAATGTTTGATAAAGAGCAAAACTCTCATATGTTCAGACAAAATGTACCCACGTAATGATAGACTCTCGAAATTGATGAAATGCCCATCAATGAAAGAATCTCATAAGGAATGAAGTTAATAATGATGTTCAAATAATCAGCAATTTCGAAACCCCTCGAAATATTTTTGAGCCAATGAGCCTTTCATACTTAACCCTAACACTAAGCTTACATTGCATCTCTTAATCAAGTCTCTTCATATTGGGATTGTCGGGCCAACATGTGAGTTTCACATCGAGTCCAATCGCTAGAACAAGTGAGAGCAAGGTTATATTTATCTCATCTCATCTTTAGATTTCTTGACTTGTAAACTTGTCGAAGATGATGATCATTGATTATTTCATTTATTAGCCAATGATGCTTATCCATTGTTGAAATTGCAATGAAGCCCACAGTACAATCTTTTGGAAAGACCTCTCGGATTAGTGAATCCGTACCTATTGCTAATGACTCTCAAAGCCTTTGACACTAGTAGTGTGACATATGATGAGTCTTCAAATTTCTTTCCCACATTAATGATTGGATCAATAGCATTTTATTGAGAGTATGTGAAAACTCTTTTCTAACTAAAGAGCTATTGTTTGACATATTTACCAAACCTATTTCACGAGTTATGATCATTGTATCATGACAAGGATATTTCTATTAGAGGAATTTGATGATTGATGATATTCGATAAGTTGGAGAACAATTCCATTATATTGAATGACATTAAATATCTTCATCATGATTGGATTTGGCTTAGTTCATTCATGCAATCGATACTTTCAATAAAATCTCAACTTTCATGTACCACGATAAATCTCAAATTGGTATATTACGTTAAATTTACTTCAAACTAATTTTTTTACTACTAAACCCTAAATTACTACACTCGTGATACCTTTATCCTAAAAACTAATTTTTTTTTTACTATAAAAAACCATAAATTGGTATATTTATGACAATTTTACCCTTTAATGGTTTCCATTAAATTGGATTAATATCACAAATATTACAAAACTGGTAAATTTATGACAAACGAACGATAAAGTGTGAGACTGGTAATTTAGTTATAAACATTTTGAGCTTTTTAATTAGGCTAATTTAGTTATAAAAATTTTCAAATTGGTAACAATTAAATCAATCTGGATGTAAACATCAACCGTCCTATGTAGCATAGCCGCCGCTGACAACAAACATTTTTTAATAATATTTAATAAAATTTTGAACATTTTTTTATAGTTTTTTCTTTTATTTTATTTTCTTCTTTTTTTCATTTGTTTTTTTTTTCCCTTCATCTTGGCTGGCAAGGGTAGTGAGTTGTGGGTGAGATCGTGAAGGCTCTCACTCGGGGCAGCCAATGTCCATGTTAGCGATTTCCAACATAAATTGGCCGGATGTATTAAATTTGTACTAATGTAAAAATGTTTTAGATGGAATTGATTTCAATGCAATAAGTTTATGTTTTTCTTGATACTTTTTCTTCTAAGAACACATTTATCTCCAATTATATTTCTACTCACTAAAAAATCCAAAGTGGTATCGCTATTCCAAATTTACTATTCGTCGGCATTGAGTTAATTTATCTATCAATTGTCTTACATGTCGATAGAAGTGGCGAGCGCCTAGCAGATGAACCCGACTCAGACTACGCAGCTGGAAAGGCTCCCCCAAACGATCATGGACCAAAATTAAAGATATAAAATTGGCGTCCTCACCGATAATGGGGTAGCGCTAGAAATATGGAGTTTCATTACTCAAACTGGGGACAAATAAAATTAGGGTTCCTCTGCAATAACGCCAAATTAGAGTTTTCGAAGCTGGCACGAATTAGGACATAAAATCATGCCAAACGGAGCTCTTGCTCACACGAACAAACGTTGGGTACAATTTTTTTGGGAAAATGTTTCCACGGAATTAATTTTCCAAACTTTCACTCGATTGGTTCGTAAAAAATAAATAGTTAATTAAAAACACTTTCTAGTCAGGGGAAATATTCATGCCTAAAATTAGGAAAGTGAATTCGTGAATTTAAGAAGATGAAAACACTTTTTCGGAATGGCTAGAAAGTAAAATTAGTTTTTTTCTTTCATTTTAATAATTGATTTTTTTTTAATTTTTTTTTTTTAAATTTCTTTTTCCTCTTCCTCTTTTGCTGATCACTAGGCCTTGGCGAATGGCCATTGGTGTGGTCTAGCCTCGGGCGAGGCTTGAGCTCGAGTCTTGCTAGCCTTGTCATGGTGAGCCAGAGCTCGCTTGAGGCCGGTGAGGCTTGACCTTACTTGGGGTTGGATAGGCCAGCCTTGGCGAGCCAGGATGACAGCACTAGTGGCTTATCACAACCATCGCGAGGCTTGGCGGAAGAGGAAGAAGGAAAGAAAAAGAAATGAAAATAAAAAGAAAAGAATCATTTTTTAAATGAGATTCAAATACTAGAAAAACATCATCGGGAAAAAGAATGGCCTCATTGAGAGGAAAAGGCGATGTTTCTTGTAAGGCATCACGTGATAACAATCCTTGTTTGATTGCTTGCATCCGCCGCGTATAACAGATGAATGCAAAATCGAACAAAATGCTCATGGAGTGAAAATTTAGGACGGTGGTGGCATTTAGGAGTTTCTATAGGCTGAAAAAACAGTTGGTAGTAAATGCACACAAGGAGTACCGATTTAGAATCTCTCGTGGAATTAGCCCTTTTTAATTATTCTCATTTGAAGTAAGGGTAAATTGATTTTTTAAGTTAATGGGCATTCCGTCCGAGGATGCTAATTAGGGGTGTGCAAAAGAACCGGGACCTGCCCGAACCGCTTGCAACCGGATTAGAACTGCCGGGAACCGATCTGGTTCTCGGTTCCAATTTATGGGAACCAGTGGGTATCGATCCGGTTCCCGGTTTCATGGGCGGATCCATCCACCCACCCATCCGGACTGGATTGATTATATTAAAATATTATACTAATTTTTAATATTAAAAAAATGAAATTACAAATTAACAAACCTAAATCAAATAATTAAATTTTTTTTTTATTAAAGTGGAAAAAAAGTCCAAAGCGCACCAAATGGTGAGGTGTTGAAGCTAAAAAGTCCAAAGTGCACATTGACAAAACATCGAGCAATTGGTGGGCAAAAAGCAAGCACGTGACGAAGCAGGGGTGCAGGAGGAGGTGAAGAAGAATATGTTAGGTGGCGAAGAACCAGCAATTTTGGTCAAAAACCAAAGTTGTTTCCTATCGGAGCTTTCGAGAAAATGATATTATTATTATTTTAAGACCGGTTCCATGGATCCACTCGGGAATCGGACTGGACTAGCGGCTCGGTTCCCTAGTGGATCCATGCATTCCCAGTTCCAATTTTTCGGAATCGGTCCTTAAAGGGCAGTTCCCGGTTCTAGATCGGGAATCGCCTGCTCGGATCATACACACCCCTGCTAATCCAATTTTCCAAAAGTGCACGGAAACAAAGTCGACGTGGGCATGAAATGAACCGAGGGCGTTTGTGAAATAGCGAAAAAAAAAATTGCGGTCGCGAGCCAGAGTGGGGAGTGACGACAGAACGTCAATTTTAAAGAGTCAATCCGAGGAGTTCGAGGAACACGTGATGAAGTTTTCCGGGACCACGCACCCGTGTGAATGGTCGTCGAACCACTTAACCCGGGTCCCTCGAGTCGTTCGAGTTTCCACACTGAAACAGCGCCGTTTCTTCACAGAAGCTGCCTTTCGCCCTTCCCCCTTCCCCACCCTACGCCCTCTTGTCGTCACTTAGCCTCCGACCCACCTTCGGAAACACACTTTGAAGTAGTCGGTACTTTGAAGTAGTCGGTAGTTGGTAGTTGGTAGTTTCCACCTCCGGGAAAGACCAAGCTGTCCCCGGGCAGCGCAGGCCGATCCGGTGCACAGAGTCGATAGGGCAACTTGGTCGATTTCGGACTGTATCTGATGCAATGATCTGAGGTCGTTGGCTAGAAAAAAATATAGAAAAAGTGACAGTGAAAATGACGGTGGTTGAGCTGTGTACGAACTCTTAAAACGATCTTCTCTGCCGTGATGAAATTTGTAATGTCTAATCTTCCGTGACGAGACTCTGTCCAATATTTCGTTCCCACTCGCTCGCAGCCCCCCTACTTGAAACACACTTTGAAGTAGTTGGTAGTTTGATCATGACGTCTCGAGTCTTCTCTAAAGTAAAGGGCAGGGTCAACACCCGTCTCAATTCGTGGAACCTGCCCGGCTGGCTATAAAAGCCCCTCCCCGTGCAAAGGCAAGAGGCACCGACGCAGAGTACGGCACTTAGTCACAGGGTTTTAGTTGTAATAGCGAGAGATCCGAGGTGAGAAAGCATTTCGGCAGCACTGCCGTTATTAGGGTTCGACGTGTCTCTCTCTCTCTCATCGTCCGATGGCTCAAGAGACTCAGAACCACACGCTCTCGGTGTCCGGCTGGGCTGCCTACGACTCCTCCGGCGAGATCAAACCCTACACCTTCAAACGCAGGTGGGTCGGGAGTGTCGGGATGGTGCGCTTAATGAAGCACTCGAGTCTGCATTTGTAGATAGCTCTGAAGCGAGTGATATGATGGCTTTTTGCTTTTGTTCTGATGACGAAACAGAGAGAATGGCGTGAACGATGTGACGATCGAGGTCTTGTACTGCGGAATTTGCCACACCGATCTCCACTAAGCCAAGAACGAGTGGGGCATCACCATGTACCCTGTTGTCCCTGGGTACTCTCTCTCTCTCTCTCTCTCTTTTATAAATCAATATGCACTTTTGCCTTGAAAAAATGGACGAGTTCGAGTGACAAAATTCGGCCCGCTTCGAGCTTGTCGCTGTCCTCATCTCATTCCAATAGGGAGTGTGATTGGATTTGTTAATCGCTGCTGGGATACGGTGAGCTAACTGGATCGCGCATGATGAATGAAACAGGCATGAAATAACGGGGGTGGTGATTAAGGTGGGATGCAACGCGGGCAAGTTCAAGATCGGGGACCGTGTCGGGGTGGGCTGCTTGGCGGCCTCCTGCCTCAAGTGCGAGTTCTGTGCCGACTCCCAGGAGAACTACTGCGACCAGATGCAGTTCACGTACAACGGCATCTTCTGGGACGGCTCCATCACCTATGGTGGCTACTCCAACGTCATCGTCGCCGATTACCGGTAACCTCTCGCCTTCTCTCTTTCCAATTTTTGTTCGTTTCTTTTTTCTTTTTGTTCGATTGAAAGACAGAGACGGTACAATGCACGTGTAATCGGAATCTCTATGAACTATTGTTGTCGGATTTCCATGGAAGAGATTCCAATAAACGCAATTCTTGTGAGTTTTTGCGCTTCGTACTTATATGTCTTCACCATCTCGCTGCACTCAGGGAGAGTAAATTTAAAAAAAAAAAAAAAAAAAAACTGACGCGAATGTCATTGAACTCAAAAACAGGGGAGCCTATCTTTGACCATGTTGATTATGAACAGCCACTTCTATTCTATTCGTCAAATGATTAGGTAGACCTAAAGATAAGTTGTTTTTATCATTCTGATTAAACTAACTTACGAGAAAAATAATAATAGACCTATGTACGGGGACTGTGAAAACATTGGACAAGAAAAGTCAGTTCAATCCGGTGACCCGTGTCGACCCATGTTCAGCCCTTTTAGGCTCCGATTTCACGGAATGGATGACATTGAGTAACAAAATCATGCTCGTCAATCCAGTGGATAACATAACATGATAGACCGTTTGATACGATCCATCCGGTTGAATAGGTCTAAAACTTAGCCTGCTCGATGATTGCACTAACTTGAAATCCTTTGGTCCGGGTCGCTTGCTCGTGCAGATATGTGGTGCGCATACCAGAGAACTTACCCATGGACTCAGTGGCACCACTGCTGTGCGCGGGAATCACGGTGTTCAGCCCGCTGAAGGACAACGGCATGCTGGGCTCGCCGGGGAAGAAGATGGGGGTGGTGGGGCTCGGCGGGCTTGGCCACGTGGCGGTCAAGTTTGGGAAGGCGTTCGGTCACCATGTCACAGTCATCAGCACATCCCCATCGAAAGAGACAGAGGCCAAGGGGCGCTTGGGTGCTGATGACTTCATGGTCAGCACCAATTCTCAGCAAATGCAGGTTTGACCTTAGTTTTGGTCGGTCTTGGCACGTTCAAGAATGAGTCAAACCTATACTAATTTATGATGAAGAAAGGCGATGCGTTCTATCAATCTTAAATTGATTTTATTGGGCTGTTTTATAGGCCGGGAAGAGGAGCCTGGATTTCATTTTGGACACGGTATCGGCTCAGCACTCTCTTGGGCCCATCCTGGAGCTCCTCAAAGTGGATGGAACTTTGGTCACGGTGGGTGCACCTGATCAGCCCCTCGAATTGCCTCCCTTCCCTCTAATTTTCGGTAAATTTCCCTCTTAATCTTTAGCTCTCTCATGTCAATTATAAATTCACTATAATAACTATTTTCCTGGGAATTTTTTTTTGTTGTTGTTTAAATTAGGTAAAAGGAGTGTGAAAGGTAGCATGACTGGAGGGATGAGAGATACGCAAGAGATGATGGATTTGTGCGGCAAACACAACATCACTTGTGACGTCGAGGTCATCGCCCCAGACACAATCAATGAGGCCATGGACCGCCTTGCCAAGAACGACGTGAGATACCAGTTCGTGATCGACATCGCTAGGAGGATATCGAATATTTGAAGATGGTGTGAGCCAGGCTTGGGGCTTATCGGATACAAATCACTACTCCCATAATTGCAGACACTATTTATCTATATTTGTCTTTGTCATCTGTTGGCCGCTCAGTCGTAATTATTCACCTCATCCTAGTCATTCATCCTACACTTTTAGAGCTTATATTGCAACAAGCCCTTGTCCAATTTTCATAAGAAACAATAGAAAAGAAATGACAAGAAATGAAAGAAAGCTTCGCAAGTTCTATAGGGCTTAAAGCATTTGGATGGCAGTTTACCGTATGGGCCTAATCTATGCTTATAAACCGTCCAAATACAAAATGAAAAAAGGCCTAAACGTCATGGAAACTTGACTATCGAAGGCAGTTAACATTGCTGACAACACAGTACTCTCGTTTCCTGGTTCTCGCTATCCCCAATGAAATGTGGCTGTATACATGGTAGTTCGATATGATGCGATGAACGCGTGGCATCGTGAACCATGCATGAATCTGTGCGATCAAGAAGCCGCTCTCAATGAGGCGGGAACTGAAGTGGGACCCTCAAACGCCACGTGGCGAGTCTCTAGCCCATATTTAGGTTGACGTTGAGGAGTGGAAGCAAGACTCGTAAGGACCAATTTCGAGATGATAAGCAAGCAATTGCATATGCTATATGTTTTAGATACGTGTCTGTTTGAAGGGCACAGCTCTACTAAAGCAATAAAGTGGACTCAAAACCCTCATGTCCATATCCTGACGTAGCATAAGTAAAGGTCAATTTTTAATAAGGACGTATGCATTCGTGTATTGTTTTCATTAGAGAAAAAACTATAGGTCGAATTTTTCTTAATAACATGGTCGGTATTAAGATAATTTTAATCGAGGTATGCGTAGTAGAAAGATGTTATTGCACTACACCAATAAGATAAATCTTACATAAAGTACTTTACCTAGACTTTGGCTCATGCTTTACTAGATATATCGTGGATTCGAGATTTACCTACTCAAGTTGTATTTGCTCGTTAAAAATAAAAAATAAAAAATAAAAAAGGCAAATGTTCTAGATACCGTTAGCTATCTAGAATTAGTGAGATGCGTAATATTTTCCTCCATCTTTGATTAGAGGAAACTTTTTGCAACCATACCATTGATTAGTGAGTGACAAGTAGACTTGTCAAAATTGGTCATATATATATTTTAACCCATATTTGATGGATTGAATCGTTTATGTATTACTTATATTCAATAAATATGTTAATAATATAGGTGTTGAATAGGTTTACAACTTACTTAAATTTAACCTACTTTTAGGACTCTCTTGAGTCTCTTAACTCTCTATTGCCCTCACTCAGTTTCATGCTGACTCATTATGCTTTTTCACCTCAATTTGGTTCAAGAGGTAAGTAAGATTTCTTTGCCTTCACATGCATCAAATTTCTTGTGGTATCTTTCTGGTAAAGTCAAATAGAAGTTTGAGACATTCCAAAGTGACAAAGAGCATTTGTTTCTCTATCCTACACTAACACGCTTAGTGGAGCCAATTTGAGAGATTTCTCTGCCTTCACATGCATCAAAGTTTGAGACATTCCAAAATGATGAAGAACATTTGTTTCTCTATCCTACACTGATATCCTTTGTGTAGCCAATTTTGAGCATACTAATTCATTCTTCTTATTCTAGTTGATGATTGTTAACACCTAATTTTGGAAAAATAAAATTGCATTTTGAAAAGTTAAAATAAAATTGGGGAAAATTGATTTGATTGATTATGCATGGAAGTTTGAAATTCTAATGAGTATTCAGATTTTGATAAATGTAGAAAGAATTGAAAAATCAGGCGAACAAATGGCAAGATTTTGACAATATGGAAAGAATGGACACTCACTCCAATATTGGGCGTTCATGCGCAAGTGAATGAATCTGGACACGTTCACGGCAATATAAGTGAATCAGAAAAGGAAAAGATTGCGAAAGAAGATGAGGGACACATACTTGAGAGATTTACGGTGACAAATCAGGGTTAAGATTTGGCAATCCCCACGATCAAAGGAGCACTGATTCTGACTTTCCAATGTTAAGTGGAAGTCTTATGCTATAAAAAGAGACATGTTGAGTCATGAAAAAAAAAAAAAAAAGGAGACACACCCTCAAACATCTCATGTCCACTATCCCAAGAATTCACCGAATTGGACTATGGCGTTGGCAGTCCTCTCGACGTGCCGCGTTCATCTCACTTTGTGGATATTGACGACAAGCATAAAGCTAAGACAAGCATTTTTTAGTTTGATCACGTGAAATTCCGTTTCGCTATTTAAATCTTTTAACTCATTTATTTTCGTGCTTTCACTTGCTGTCTAGGTTCAATTTCTCGGTCACCGTGGGCTTTCACGCCTAATCTACATCAACATCTCACCGCCATTCTTTTTTACTCTGCAAGAAGAAAATACATAGAGGCCACACAGATAAAAGACACCAGAAGGAGAGAGAGAGAGCTTCAAAGAATACACGGCAGCCATAATTGAGAGCATTGAAGAGCGAGCTTCACCCCCCCTGGAGGTTCACCACTTTGCAGAAGATGCCAAAAGGAGTCTTCACCGTATGGAGAGATTGACGTAAAAATCCATCAACTTCGTGGTGTCCATTCCTCGCCTGACGATCGGCAACAGCAGCTTGTTGCACCTATACATGTTCCGCTAGTTGACTCACAATTTAGCTTTGGCAAGTTTTGTTTCTTTGTTTCTTTTGCAGGTTATGTAACTTTCACAATGGCAATCGGTGCCTCCCCGGCTATTCACAAGCCTGCGATTAAGATATCGTCGGCAACGCACGTCCTGAATGCCCAGGGGAGGATATGATGAGGTCTTCAAGAAATTGAGTGGGGTTCAAGACTCGGTCAAATAGAAAGATACCAGATTGCGAGTGAAAAGAATAGTGGGCGCAACACACGTGACCTTGCGAAAGGGGGGAAGAAGACGGTGGATGTTGCTATCTTTTGGTCTTCGTCCACACTCGACGAAAGAAGACAGCAAAAGTTGCGGTTTTTGTGGCCTCACTTAATGCAAGCAAATAGGAAAAAATAAATAGAAAAAGCATATTGTGAAGCCTTGATGCCAATACCTGCAGATTGAACAAACAAGCCCGCAAGCCCCTTAACAAAAACCATCAAATTATTTTTACTTTGTTTCTCAGCGTACTTCAATTCAGAGAGTTCTTTATCACTCTTCTTTGTGCAGGTTTTCCAGTGATTGTCCATGCACCAAGGAGCCCCAATAATCCCAAAGGTCTTCTACGTTCGTTGTCGCCCAAATCTGCCTGCTGTCGCTTGTCCTTGCTGGCATCACCCTCAACGGCCGTGTCGCGAGTTTTGCCGGCTACTGACTAGCTCGAGCTGAGAAGTCCACACCAACATGAGCAACTGCTGCCGTGAGCCAATCACCCACTGCCATTGCCAATTGCGACCACGATCGCGTTAGGCCCTAATTCGGAAATTATCTTCAAATTTAGGTAAGATACTCGTGCGTAATTTATTCGCCGCCTAATACACATCTATCAGAATATAACATGCACATTTATAAGTGATAGACATATTTCTTGATTAAGGTTGTCTGCCTAATTCGCAACCACAAGCCGATTTTTTATTCCATCTGTAAGGCTTTAGATGAATAATTAATCGAGCGGGAATAAAATTGATATCTTGATCTTTAAGGCTTAAGATCAATTTATGTATTTTATTAGCGAGATTTTATCCCTTGATCTGAACAATGTATGATACCTTTGGTGATTGCGAATGATTTGGTGTTTTATCATTTAATTGCTTTATTGATCCCAAAATACAAAAAATTGCATTTGCATATCATGTAGATTAGAATTGGTTTCCTAGATAGAATTGCATGATAGAGTAGTTAGATTCTTTTCTAATTATATTAAAATGCATGTTTAGATGATATCTAGATTAGATGATATCTTTGAATTAAATTGCATGTCGAGATAAAATTCGAAGTTAAGATAGGATTCGGATTAGTCTATTTCCTAATTTAAAAAAGATAATATCTCACTTTAGTTAGATTTTTATTTTAGTTATTTTTAATTACGAATTTTTATAAAAAAATACAAAAAATCATGCGCATGTCATATAGAATTAGGTTCATGAAATGCATGTCATTTAATGATTATTGCTAGGTCCATTTAATCTGAAAATTGCCTACCATTAGCTTAGGTCATTTAATAAACGTTGCGTGACATATAATTCACATGTTAGGTTGCATGTTGCATGTCATTGTAGTTAAAATTTTTGTACGTCATTGCATTACATATTGCATGACTTTCATTAATCAAGTGAAAACAAAAAATGTGTGTTAATTAGAAACCATATCTAGGGTTGTTGATGTAAATTTTTAATTTAACATTGCATATGCTTTTGTCGCTTTGAGGTAAGTTTTTGCAATTTATTTATTGTTTATCTGGGTGTTAAATTGGTGGATTACACACCTGAATATTCACCTCACATGTTAGCATAATAGATTTAAAATTAATTTAAGCTGCCTGCAAAAATATTTTTGCAAATTAAAAAGAAGTGGTACTGAAAGAGCATTAGAGAAATCTAGTGTAACCAAGTCCCCGTACCCATAGTCTTTGGTTCGTAGGAGTAAAGTGAAACTCCCGTTACTTTACTTGGGTTTCTAATCAACCCACCAAAAAATAGATTAGTGGCGACTCCTGATAAAAAAAATCAATTGCATGTTAAATATTTGAATCCTAAGTCGCGATTTGGTATGGGCTTGGGAGAGCCCGAGTTAAGTCTAGGCTTAATAATTCATTAGCCAAAATTTAGGTGGTTCACACCCGAAAAAATAAAATAAAAAAATAAAACAGTTCGCGACAATGATCGTCTCTGGATATTGGGGCAAGACAAGTGATTTACCAAAAGCAAGAACCAAAGATAAGGAGTGAAAATCATGAAATTAAGATATATAGTTTTTGAATCGAGGAGCCAAATGTATGAAATGAAAAAGGGAATCGAAAAGTTGGGGCATGAAAAAAGAAAAGAAAAAGCAATGCGATGTAAGAACACGACAAACGCCCATGTATATGAAAAAAAGTTGAAAAACAAAGGAAATAATTTATATGGCATTCCAATCCAATGTTTGATAAAGAGCAAAACTCTCATATGTTCAGTCAAATGTACCCACGTAATGATAGACTCTCGAAACTGATGAAATGCCCATGAATGAAAGAATCTCATAAGGAATGAAGTTAATAATGATGTTCAAATAATCAGCAATTTCGAAACCTCTCGAAATATTTTTTGAGCGAATGAGCCTTTCATACTTAACCCTAACACTAAGCTTACATTGCATCTCTTAATCAAGTCTCTTCATATTGGGATTATCTGGGCCAACATGTGAGTTTCACATCGAGTCCAATCGCTAGAACAAGTGAGAGCAAGGTTATATTTATCTCATCTCATCTTTAGATTTCTTGACTTGTAAACTTGTCGAAGATGATGATTATTGATTATTTCATTTATTAGCCAATGATGCTTATCCATTGTTGAAATTGCAATGGAGTCCACAGTACAATCTTTTGGAAAGACCTCTCAGATTAGTGAATCCGTACCTATTGCTAATGACTCTCAAAGCCTTTGACACTAATAGTGTGACATATGATGAGTCTTCGAATTTCTTTCCCACATTAATGATTGAATCAATAGCATTTTATTGAGAGTATGTGAAAACTCTTTTCTAACTAAAGAGCTATTGTTTGACATATTTACCAAACCTATTTCACGAGTTATGATCATTGTATCATGACAATGATATTTCTCTTAGAGGAATTTGATGATTGATGATATTCGATAAGCTGGACAACAATTCCATTATATTGAATGACATTAAATATCTTCATAATGATTTGATTTGGCTTAGTTCATTCATGCAATCGATACTTTCAATAAAATCTCGACTTTCACGATGTTAGGAGTAATACCACGATAAATCTCAAATTGGTATATTTATGTTAAATTTACCTCAAACTAATTTTTTTTATAACTAAACCCTAAATTAGTACACTCATGACACCTTTATCCTAAAAACTAAATTTTTTTTTACTATAAAAAACCATAAATTGGTATATTTATGACAATTTTACCCTTTAATGGTTTCCATTAAATTGGATTAATATCACAAATATTACAAAACTGGTAAATTTATGACAAACAGAGGATAAAGTGTTAGACTAGTAATTTAGTTATAAACATTTTGAGCTTTTTAATTAGGCTAATTTAGTTATAAAAATTTTCAAATTGGTAACAATTAAATCAATCTGGATGTAAACATCAACCGTCCTATGTAGCATAGCCGACAGCGTGAACATTTTTTAATAATATTTAATAAAATTTTGAACATTTTTTTTTATAGTTTTTTCTTTTATTTTATTTTCTTCTTTTTTTCATTTGTTTTTTTTTCCCTTCATCTTGGCTGGCAAGGGTAGTGAGTTGTGGGTGAGACCGTGAAGGCTCTCACTCAGGGCGACGATGTCCATGTTAGCGATTTCCAACATAAATTGGCCGGATGTATTAAATTTGTACTAATGTAAAAATGTTTTAGATTGAATCGATTTCAATGCAATAAGTTTATGTTTTTCTTGATACTTTTTCTTCTAAGAACACATTTATCTCCAATTATATTTCTACTCACTAAAAAATCCAAAGTGGTATCGCTATTCCAAATTTACTATTCGTCGGCATTTAGTTAATTTAGCTATCAATTGGCTTACATGTCGATAGAAGTGGCGAGCGCCTAGCAGACGAACCCAACTCGGACTACGCAGCTGGAAAGGCTCCCCCAAACAATCATGGACCAAAATTAAAGATATAAAATTGGCGTCCTCACCGATAATGGGGTAGCGCTAGTAATATTGAGTTTCATTACTCAAACTGGGGACAAATAAAATTAGGGTTCCTCTGCAATAACGCCAAATTAGAGTTTTGAAGCTGGCATGAATTAGGACATAAAATCACGCCAAACGGAGCTCTTGCTCACACGAACAAACGTAGGGTACAATTTTTAGGGAAAATGTTTCCACAGAATTAATTTTCCAAACTTTCACTCGATTGATTTGTAAAAATTAATTAGTTAATTAAAAACACTTTCTTAATCAGGGAAAATATTCATGCCTAAAATTAGGAAAGTGAATTCATGAATTTAAGAAGATGAAAATACTTTTTCGGAATGGCTTATCTTGATGTTTTTAGTTTTTTTCTTTCATTTTAAAAATTCATTTTTTTTTTAAATTATTCTTTTTTGTTAAATTTATTTTTCCTCTTGCTCTTCTGCTGATCACTAGGCCTTGGCGAATGGCCATTGGTGTGGTCTAGCCTTGGGCGAGGCTTGAGCTCGAGTCTTGCTAGCTTCGTCATGGTGAGCCAGAGCTCGCTTGAGGTCGGTGAGGCTTGACCTTACTTGAGGTTGGATAGGCTAGCCTTGCCGAGCCACGGTGACAGCACTAGTGGCCTATCACAACCATCGCTGAGGCTTGGCGGAAGAGGAAGAAGGAAAGAAAAAGAAATGAAAAAAAAATAATGATAAATTCATGAGATTGAAATCATTTTTTAAATGAGATTCAAATACTAGAAAAACATCATTGGGAAAAAGAAGGGCCTCATTGAGAGGAAAAGGCGATGTTTCTTGTAAGGCATTGTGAAACCCCCGAACGGCCCCCGATCCGTTAGGGTCGCCACGGTTCGCTTACCTTTTACTTTCCCAAATCACATGTCACTTGATACCATTCCAATTTGCAACGGGCCCATACAACCTGGGGGTTTACATATTTTAGATCGGTCACTTACGCAGCTCATATAATGGAAGCATATCTAACAACTTCCTTGCCTATATTGAAAAAACGATGCACACCTACTAAACATTTTTAGGTAAAAGCTGAACACTTTTATTTACTTAAACTAGATGGACATCATTCATCAGTATATCAAAATGCCGTAGTCTTCTATACTTGGCTATAGTTCAAAAGATGACAGACATCTCCTCCAACAGTCGTATACTTAAAGTCCATCGATTAGTGTCGGCGTCCAAAAGTTCCTTCCTTTGCTATCCTCCTCTTCGCGGTCATATCCAACCACTCGATCCATTTACCAGTGGCAATGGTAGCAAAGGTATCTTATCTAGTCTGAAATGTTAATCCCCAAAATAGGTGAGTACAACCACTCAGCAGTAAAGATCAACAAAACTACGCAATGCATCAAATAGAACAATCAAGGTATCATGAGCAAAGCACATATTATTCATGCATTCAAGCAAACCTTACCTTGTAGCCATGCATATATCACCATGCAATCATGCATATCTCGCCATACTATCAATCATACATCACCATGAGATCCATTCATGCTTTCATGATCACATTTTCAACATCAAATAGCATCAATTTACTTTCATAAGCAGATTATGCATCATGTCATATGTATACACCCATGCACATGATTCACTTTCAATTCTTATCTTTCACAAGGATCTCATCAATTTTTTTCTTCCTAGGGACCAATGTTTGCATCCCACAATTTATCGCTCGCATCCAACTTGGCATCGTGAGGAGCCTCCGGCACACACCTCCGGGCATCTCGTATCCCAACTAGCATCACGAGGAATCCCCCCGGCACACACCTCCAGGGCTTCCGGGATTACATACCAACATACCCCCTGGAATTATGTACCGTATACCACTGGGCATCTCGAAACTCCCGAGGACATCCGGCACCCCCACATCCCGGGCATCCTGACACTCCCAGGGCATTGTTGGCTCACACCTCCAACGGTATCCTCATTTCCCATAATTCATTTTCACATTTGTGTCTCAATATCAACATGGCACATGATGTAATGGCAACAAAGTCAATTCAACTTTTGATCTTATATGTAATGCCAAATACCACCACATGTGTAGCAAGATTCAATCACTTAAACAATACAATTCATGGGACTCATACAAAACAGAATAGTCCATGCATTACAGCTTTTGAAATTCGCACAATCCAGCTTGCACAGTTTTTGAAAACAATATAATTAAATACACAAATGACCTTCAAAATTTATGAAATTCAAGCATGTAATAGTCAAGACATAAATGCAGATATTTTATGAAGAACACTACACCAAAAGACCCTCATACAATTCGGTATAGACCAAGCATCACAGCTCTACTATTCTAACAATTCAACTTGCACAGTTTTTGAAACATTTTTGGTTAAATAGGCAAATGAACTTAAAAAATTACAAAATTTTAATATGAAGATATAAATAGAGATATTGTAGGGAAGATATTGTAGGGAAGATATAAATAGAGATATTTCATGAAGAACACATTTCCGAAAGAGCTTCATAAAAAACGATATAGCCCCACGCATTGAAACTGACTAAGTCCGAACACATCAGATTACACAGTTTTAGAAACATTTCCGATTAAATACCCTAATGACCTTAAAAAGTCATGGAATTCGACTATGTGGTATTCAAGACCATAGGGTAAATACTTCATGAAGACATCAAAGTCAGATTCGTCCTAGGTAATTAAATATAAGCGGTTAAAACTTCTGTTCCTAGTACCGATATTTCCAGATCTAACCATCTCCAAAGGACCACGATTTCACCCAAGATGTCCTAATTTTTTGCTATGTTAAACCTCAAGATGTCCTTTACAACTTTCATTAATAAATCGAAGTGAAATTTCAACAAGAAGATTACTTTACAGACCACGAAACCACTGAAGGTCATCATGACGAATTCCAGATCTAGTCTCTCCAAAGAAAAATCATTTCACTAACCATTTCTTGTTCGTTTTGCCTATAATTTTAGTATGTTGTTCTTAAAGGTGTTCTCTACAACTTTGTTGAAGAAATAAAAACAAGATTCCGACTAAAAAGTCACATGCAACACACAATCTTCTTGACGGTCGGACTGGTCTGTCCAGAAACAGCATGCATGGCCAACGATTCTCTCTCCATAGCTCCGAAATTTCATCCCATCTACCACAACCAAGACTTACCATCTACTACACATACACACAGCAATGCAAAGAGTAGGTTTTAGCCTTTTAGGACTTCACTTGCCTCAAATCAAAGGAAAACACAGCAAGAATGACGGCAAAGCGGACAGCAGACAATCCTCCTCATTCTCTCGCACACACGGCTTCTCTTTCCCTCTTCCTCTCTCTCGGTTCCCTTTCTCTCTTGGACAGTAACTCTCTCTCTCTTCTCCCCCTTCCCCTTTTCCTTTTGGGTTAGAATAAAACCCTTGCATGCTTCCACTTTTGCATGGAGGACACTTGTTCCCAAGAAGGAGACAAGTGTCTCCCTTGGCGAAGACACTTGGAGGAGGCCATTTAGTGATGAAATGCATGTCATTTAGTGATTATTGCTAGGTCCATTTAATCTGAAAATTGCCTACCATTAGCTTAGGTCATTTAATAAACGTTGCGTGACATATAATTCACATGTTAGGTTGCATGTTGCATGTCATTGTAGGTAAAAAAAATTTTACGTCATTGCATTACATATTGCATGACTTTCATTAATGAAGTGAAAACAAAAAATGTGTGTTAATTAGAAACCATATCTAGGGTTGTTGATGTGAATTTTTAATTTAACATTGCAGATGCTTTCGTCGTTTTGAGGTAAGTTTTTGCAATTTATTTATTGTTTATCTGGGTGTTAAATTGGTGGATTGCGCACCCGAATGATCACCTCACATGTTAGGATAATAGATTTAAAATTAATTTAAGCTGCCTGCAAAAACATTTTTGAAAATTAAAAAAGAAGTGGTACCGAAAGGGCATTAGAGAAATCTAGTGTAACCAAGTCTCCGTACCCATAGTCTCTGGTTTGTAGGAGTAAAGTGAAACTCCTATTACTTTACTTGGGTTTCTAATCGACCCACCAAAAAAATAGATTTGTGGCGACTCCTGATAAAAAAAAAAACAATTGCGTGTTAAATATTTGAATCTTAAGTCGCGATTTGGTATGGGTTTGGGAGAGCCCGAGTTAAGTCTAGGCTTAATAATCCATTAGCCAAATTTTAGGTGGTTCACACCCTGGGCGACTTTGCTGGGCGACTTTGCTGGGGACTTGTGTTAAAACACTTATTGGAATTAGGCCAATTTTCTTCTTTTTGAAAAATGATTTTTGTTTGGCAGCGAGGATCCCAGGTACGTCCCTAACATTTAAGGTTTTAAATTTTTTTGCAGATGGGGAGATATAAGGGGAGTAGTCTTTGCTAACCTTTGTCTTGCAGGTTTGAGTTAGGGATGAACGTTTTAAATTCAAGCTTTTGAACTGTTGTTTGATTTAAACTATTGTGCATGCATTGCATCTTGCACTACAATATTGCACACACAACCTGCTGCCGGACCTGGGCTGCACTAGGATACATAAGATGGTATTGAGTTGGATACGACTTCGATCGCGAGGCTGCGTAGTAGAGTTTGCCCAACTCAATCCCTAAAGTTTTTCTTGGTATGAAGAATGTTTACCTCTACCCGCGAGACTGCGTCACATTGGGGGATAATTCTTGATTGAGCCGGAGTTAGGAGGACTTGACTTAGCATGCGAGGCTGCAACTAAGTCATCCCACCCTTTTAACTCCATTTTGTTAAGCCGTCTAGGTAGAAATCGAGCCTCACATCTCATGTGCATGTCTATGTGATTGCCGTTAATTTTCCTTGGTGAAGTAAGTGTTCTATCCCTATACAATGCAATTTATTTTGTTGTATTCTTGAGTCGGTCCATCACAATCTAGGTCAATCATTGATTTGATTCGTTTGTCAATTGGAAATGAAATGAGAGATTGCTAGGGAAGGATGCATTTGAAAAAAAAAAAGCTTTGGAGAATTTGTTTTTGCGTCATGTCCAAAAAATTTGGTTTTACTAGGATATCCATTTTTTAGGAAATTTCCTTCTTGCATAGACTTTTCATGAATAAATAAAAAAAAATGAAAAAAAAATCGATTAGATCATTGCCATGGGTTGACTCTCCATTTACACCTCATGCTTACATGTTCCCGTTTATTTCCTATAGGTGATTATGGAGCGATCTCGCTCACCCATCCGTACACGGCCGAGAGCTAAAATGGCGGATCAAAATGAGCTTGTCTCATCAAGCAAAAGGGTCGTGATGACATAGGTACTCTATCTTCAGTGAGAAACTACGACTCGAAAAAGAGAGCCAAGAGGACTTTCGAACCGTCCTATTTTCCTGATGTAGCTGAATTTGATGCCACTATGAAGAGACTAGTGACATATCTAGAAGGAATAATCTCTAACCTAGAGGATTTGCATCACAAGATCAAGGAGGGTGAAGAACTAAAGCACACATGACTCATGATCCTAAGTAGTTCGCTTTCCTTATTTAATTAGAGGCATGTTCAGTTGCACCTTCCTCTGCGTGGGAATTCTTATTGCTTTTTAGAGATTGGTAAAAATTTCTCATGTTTTGCTTTAGTGCTTGAATATCACATTTTCATTCCAACAAATGTAATTTGATTGATGAATATCAATAAAATTACAAGTTTTGTTTTGAGGACATGATGGGGTATGCCAAACCAGTCCAGTGACGATATCCAACAATGGAGAAATTCTGAGGACTGGGCTTCTTCATGCTTCCTCATATATATAAAAAAAAAAAAAAATCACTTTTGAAGCCATTTCCAAAAGCATGCATTAGCCCTGTTTAATTTTCTGACTCATTTACTTTATGTTTCAGAGTATTACTTTTTCTACCTAGAAACGGCACACCATGTTGCAATTGACCCAACTGTCAGGACACATTTCTAAGGAATTAATGTGACAGATTAAGGGCATGACAGATTTTGGTAGTGACCTGATTGAGATAAAATCTCGACCCAAGCCGAAATTGGATATTCTATTTTGTTTTTACTTTGATGTTGCATAGTATCATATTCATGCACGTTCTCTTGTGCAGGGGCAAAAATGGATTTTCGGTCTTGAATGATAAGGACAATCCAAAGACATCAACTGCTGAGGCAGTCCCGTTATAGAGGAATCCTTGAATGAATGCTTAAAACCATTTTGCAATGTGGAAAACTATTTGAAGTTGACAAGTTTTCATGCCTAAAGCTGTTGAGTTCCTTTACAAAAATGATTTTGCATGATGACTCTTAGCCACTAATTCCACTAAAGAGCATCAAGATGGACTAATTTAATGAATGATGTGGAATTGAATGAGCATACTAAATGAGACGAGTCGGGATGATGAAAGGCAAACCTTATCCTATACACAGTCCATTACACATACACTTGTGAGATGAGTGTAGGAAGGTTCATATACACAAGGTAAAAAGTTCTCTCGCAAAAGGTACGGCAACCGAAATGATGAGAGGCAATCCATTTCTTTATTCCAAACACTACAGGTAATCCATTGCTTAACCATTTTGAGCCCATACACTTATGGATATTCTTTTCGAATTACCCCTGTCAAGAATCACCCCACATTGGGGCAAATGGGAGATAAAATGGCATCATGAGGTGAGAAAAATGAATTGAAATTTTCTTGCTCTCACTTGTATCAATCTTCAAGTCGTGCCATTGCATGAATTTATGTGTTAACTTAAGTGCCTTAGGATGACGAAGATCATTTCTTTCTCTATCCTACATACTTATACCATTTGCATAGTCCACTTGAGCCTACAATTTCATTTCTTTAAACCAAGTTGGTGATCATCTCCCGCACTGGGGCAAGGCAAAAGACGGATGAAGTCCCTTGAAATTCGAGTGTCATTCAGAGTATAATTCCTTGATGCATGCACTGTGCGCAAGAATTGAAATCAAAATAGAACTAAGGGGTATGAAAAAGCAGTGCGCCTGGTAAAAGCAAGACCAATGCCCATGAAAAAGAAATAAAAAATGCATGAAAACTAGGGGCCTGAAAAAGTGATGTGCCTAGTAGAAGTAATGCCAATGAAAATGAAAATGAAAGAGTCATGATAGGTGACTATCAATTGCAAAATGTTGTATCTCAATGGAGTAGTACTCAAAGAGTCAAGATCAATGGCGCATCCCTGGCGAAAGAGAAGACCAGCAACAATACCTAGATGATCATCAGCTTTGACCCTTATACACATTTTTTAGCCTAATGATCCTTTCGTTTCTCAACCCATGAACCCAGCCTATGTTACGTCCCTTACAAAGTCTCTTCAGATTATGGCACTCGAATTAACATAGGGGTTCATATGTTTATAAGCATCACTCGAAGAAGTGCGAGCAAGATTATTTCTTTCTCATTTTGCAGGGTTCTTGACTTGTAAACCCGAAGATGATTGTAAAGCTGTTCTTTCAATAGCCTTGACTCAAAGAGTCCAATTGTTAAGCCGTTGACCAAGCCCACAATATGGTCCATGTAAAAGACCTCTCAGATTAGTAAGGCCGTACCACTTGCGAGAATACTCGGACCCCTGTTAACATGGTGAGATTGAGTGATTCTCTCCTAAATGAGAATGAGTGAAAGTCCTTTCTAACCGAAAGTCTTTCATTTAGTATTCTTAATAAATCCATGTCATGAGTGAAAATTGTCTTGAACGATAATTCTCTCTAGTGAAAATTTGGGTGATGCAAAGATCATTATGCTTGGACCCCGATTGAATTGATAAAAACTTCAGTGGATTTTGAAGTGTGCAATCTAGAATAGCATTAATTGCTTATTTTTGTGGTGAATGCACTTTTGCTCTAATCATGTCTGACAGGTAATGTTTTCTCAAAGACCCAAGAGTTCCTGACATTCAAGTTCATTTCAGAATGCCTCATGATAATAAGAGATGAGGAACTATCACGAACATTCAAGGTCGATCCTTGATGTTCCAAATTTCTACCAGGAGGTGAGCGGCCTCCACAAGGTATCTAAATCCCATAAAACATATCCCCAAGAATAAGAGATATCACCAGGTAAGTATATCTCTACCCATACTCTAAATACTTGTCATTGTGCAGGTATTCTAGCCCAAATCAACACTTGACTTGGTCAAGCTGTCTTCTATATTGACCTGGCATGCTTTTGTAGCCCAAGGTCCCTTTCATCGACCCAACATATTTTCATAGCCTGGTGTCCTTTGATATGACCTAGCATGCTTTTGTAGCCCAGAGTCCCCCTATCAAATCGACGTGCTTCCGTAGCCCAATGTTCCCCTTCATCGACATGGTGTACTTCCGTAACCCAGAGTCACCTCATTAATTTGGGAGATATATCTCTATGGATCAGAGATACCACCAGGTAAGTATATCTCTATCCATATCTTAATTACTTGTCATTGTACATATATTCATTTTCAAGCACGGGCACTCGTTGGAGTCCCCCCCAAAGAATTTTCCCAGATTCATCAGGCGACCGTAGAATGGTACGGGTCCTAGACAATAACTCATCAGACGACCATAGAATGGTACAGGTCCTGAAAATGAATCACAGTTTAGGCGACCGTAGAATAGTACCGGTCTTAGACAACCTTAGTTCAGGCGACCGTAGAATGGTACGGGACCTAAAAAATCAATTTTTCGTCAAGGCGACCGTAGAATGGTACGGGTCCTGGAAAACAAATCCCCGTTTAGGCGACTGTAGAATGGTACGGGTCCTAGACAACCTCAGTTCAGACGATCGTAGAATGGTACGGGTCCTGAAAAATCATTTTTTCGTCAAGGAGACCGTAGAATGGTACGGGTCATAGAAAATCTTAGTTCAGGCGTCCATAGAATGGTACGGGTCCTGGAAAATCTTTTTTTCATTTAGGTGACCGTAGAATGGTACGGGTCCTGGAAAATCATTTTTTCGTTTAGGCGACCGTAGAATGGTAAGGGTCCTAGACACAACCAAACAATGCCATACTAGGCGACCGTAGAATGGTACGGATCCTGGGAAAGCAGTCACTTTGCGAAGTCATGTTACTATTCTAGGCGACCGTAGAATGGTACGGGTTCTGGGAAAGTAGTCTCTTTGCGAAGCCATGTTACTATTCTAGGCGATCGTAGAATGGTACGGGTCTTGGAGATGTAACGCCAATCTATCTTGAGTTACTCTACCCTCCCCGAAGGTAAGTAATTCCAAATAAGTTCCTTTATCATTTACATTCGCATTTCCATGCCTCATAGAAATTGCAACAAAAAAGGAATTCATTTTCCAACAAAAAGTCATTTAGTGCATGTGCATAATTAAAATTAGGTCTCAATTTGTCTTTGAAGGTGACCTCTACGAGCTCACCTTCAAAGAGGGGCAGCTGTTATACCAAATTTTGGAAAAATAAAATTGTATTTTGAAAAGAAAAAATAAAAATGGGGAAAATTGATTTGATTGATTATGCATGGAAGTTTGAAATTCTGATAAGTATTCCGATTTTGATAAATGTAGAAAGAATTGAAAAATCAGGCGAACAAATGGCAAGATTTTGACAATATGGAAAGAATGGACACTCACTCCAATATTGGGCGTTCATGCGCAAGTGAATGAATTTGGACACGTTCACGGCAATATAAGTGAATCGGAAAAGGAAAAGATTGCAAAAGAAGATGAGGGACACATACTTGAGAGATTTACGGTGACAAATCAGGGTTAAGATTTGGCAATCCCCACGATCAAAGGAACACTGATTCTGACTTTCCAATGTTAAGTGGAAGTCTTACGCTATAAAAAGAGACATGTCGAGTCATGAAAAAAAAAAAAAAAAAAAAAGAGGAGACACACCCTCAAACATCTCATGTCCACTATACCGAGAATTCGCCGAATTGGACTATGGCAGTGGCAGTCCTCTCGACGTGCCGTGTTCATCTCGCTTTGTGGATATTGACGACAAGATAAAGCTAAGTCAAGCATTTTTAGTTTATCACGTGAAATTCCGTTTATTTATTTAAATCTTTTAACTCATTTATTTTCGTGCTTTCACTTGCTGTCTAGGTTCAATTTCTCGGTCACCGTGGGCTTTCACGCCTAATCTACATCAACATCTCACTGCCATTCTTTTTTACTCTGCGAGAAGAAAATACATAGAGGCCACACAGATAAAAGACACCGGAAGGAGAGAGAGAGAGAGCTTCAAAGAATACACGGCAGCCATAATTGAGAGCATTGAAGAGCGAGCTTCACCCCCCCCTGGAGGTTCACCACTTTGCAGAAGATGCCAAAAGGAGTCTTCACCGTATGGAGAGATTGACGTAAAACTCCATCAACTTCGCGGTGTCCAGTCCTCGCCCGACGATCGGCAACAGCAGCTTGTTGCACCTATACATGTTCCACTAGTTGACTCACAATTTAGCTTTGGCAAGTTTTGTTTCTTTGTTTCTTTTGCAGGTTACGTAACTTTCACAATGGCAATTGGCATCTCCCCGGCTATTCACAAGCCTACGATTAAGATATCGCCGGCAACGCACGTCCTGGATGCCCAGGGGAGGATATGATGAGGTCTTCAAGAAATTGAGTGGGGTTGAAGACTCAGTCAAACGGAAAGATACCAGATTGCGAGTGAAAAGAATAGTGGGCGCAACACACGTGACCTTGCGAAAGGGGGGAAGAAGACAGTGGATGTTGCTATCTTTTGGTCTTCGTCCACACTCGACAAAAGAAGACAGCAAAAGTTGCGGTTTTTGTGGCCTCGCTTAATGCAAGCAAAAAGGAAAAAAAATATAGAAAAAGCATATTGCAAAGACTTGATGCCAATACCTGCAGATTGAACAAACAAGCCCGCAAGCCCCTTAGCAAAAACCAGCAAATTATTTTTACTTTGTTTCTCAGCGTACTTCAATTCAGAGAGTTCTTTATCACTCTTCTTTGTGCAGGTTTTCTAGTGATTGTCCTTGCACCAAGGAGCCCCAATAATCCCAAAGGTCTTCTGCGTTCGTTGTCGCCCAAGTCTGCCCGCTGTTGCTTGTCCTTGCTGGCATCACCCTCAACGGCTGTGTCGCAAGTTTTGCCGGCTACTGACTAGCTCGAGCTGAGAAGTCCGCACCAACATGAGCAACTGCTGTTGTGAGCCAATCACCCACCGCCATTGCCAATTGCGACCCCAATCGCGTTAGGCCCGAATTCGGAAATTATCTTCAAATTTAGGTAAGATACTCGTGCCTAATTTATTTGCCGCCTAATATACGTCTATTAGAATATAACATGCACATTTATAAGTGATAGACATATTTCTTGGTTAAGGTTATTTGCCTAATTCGCAACCGCACGCCGATTTTTTATTCCATCTATAAGGCTTTAGATGAAATAATTAATCAAGCAGGAATAAAATTGATATCTTGATCTTTAAGGCTTAAGATCAATTTACCTATTTTATTAGCGAGATTTTATCCCTTGATCTGAACAATGTATGATACCTTTGGTGATTGCGAATGATTTGGTGTTTTATCATTTAATTGCTTTATTGATCCCAAAATACAAAAAATTGCATTTGCATATCATGTAGATTAGAATTGGTTTCCTAGATAGAATTGCATGATAGAGTAGTTAGATTCTTTTCTAATTACATTAAAATGCATGTTTAGATGATATCTAGATTAGATGATATGTTTGAATTAAATTGCATGTCGAGATAAAATTCGAAGTTAAGATAGGATTAATACCACGATAAATCTCAAATTGGTATATTTATGTTAAATTTACCTCAAACTAATTTTTTTTACTACTAAACCCTAAATTAGTACATTGACACCTTTATCCTAAAAACTAATTTTTTTTTACTATAAAAAACCATAAATTGGTATATTTATGACAATTTTACCCTTTAATGTTCTCCATTAAATTGGATTAATATCACAAATATTACAAAACTGGTAAATTTATGACAAATAGGATTCGGATTAGTCTATTTCCTAATTTAAAATAGATAATATCTCACTTTAGTTAGATTTTTATTGTTAGTTTTTTTAATTACGAATTTTTATAAAATAAAAAAATACAAAAAATCATGCGCATGTCATATAGAATTAGGTTCATGAAATGCATGTCATTTAGTGATTATTGCTAGGTCCATTTAATTTGAAAATTGCCTACCATTAGCTTAGGTCATTTAATAAACGTTGCGTGACATATAATTCACATGTTAGGTTGCATGTTGCATGTCATTGTAGTTAAAATTTTTGTACGTCATTGCATTACATATTGCATGACTTTCATTAATCAAGTGAAAACAAAAAAATGTGTGTTAATTAGAAACCATATCTAGGGGTGTTGATGTGAATTTTTAATTTAACATTGCAGATGCTTTCGTCGCTTTGAGGTAAGTTTTTGCAATTTATTTATTATTTATCTGGGTGTTAAATTGGTGAATTGCACACCCGAATGATAACCTCACATATTAGGATAATAGATTTAAAATTAATTTAAGCTGCCTGCAAAAACATTTTTGAAAATTAAAAAAGAAGTGGTACCGAAAGGGCATTAGAGAAACCTAGTGTAACCAAGTCCCCATACCCATACTCTCTGGTTCGTAGGAGTAAAGTGAAACTCCCATTACTTTACTCAGGTTTCTAATCGACCCACCAAAAAATAGATTAGTGGCGACTCCTGATAAAAAAAATCAATTGCATGTTAAATATTTGAATCTTAAGTCGCGATTTGGTATGGGCTTGGGAGAGCCCGAGTTAAGTCTAGGCTTAATAATCCATTAGCCAAATTTTAGGTGGTACACACAGCAAAAAAAAAAAACAACAGTTCGCGACAATAATCATCTCTAGATATTGGGGCAAGACAAGTGATTTACCAAAAGCAAGGACCACAGATAAGGAGTGTTGAGAGTCCTTAACACTCTATATAAAAAATCATGAAATTAAGATATATAGTTTTTGAATGGAGGAGCCAAATGTATGAAATGAAAAAGGGAATGGAAAAGTTGGGGCATGAAAAAAGAAAAGAAAAAGCAATGCGATGTAAGAACACGACAAATGCCCATATATATGAAAAAAAGTTGAGAAACAAAGGAAACAATTTATATGGCATTCCAATCCAATGTTTGATAAATAGCAAAACTCTCATATGTTCAGACAAATGTACCCACGTAATGATAGACTCTCGAAACTGATGAAATCCCCATGAATGAAAGAATCTCATAAGGAAAATAATGATGTTCAAATAATCAGCAATTTCGAAACCTCTCGAAATATTTTTTGAGCCAATGAGCATTTCATACTTAACCCTAACACTAAGCTTACATTGCATCTCTTAATCAAGTCTCTTCATATTGGGATTGTCTGGGCCAACATGTGAGTTTCACATCGAGTCCAATCGCTAGAACAAGTGAGAGCAAGGTTATATTTATCTCATCTCATCTTTAGATTTCTTGACTTGTAAACTTGTTGAAGATGATGATCATTGATTATTTCATTTATTAGCCAATGATGCTTATCCATTGTTGAAATTGCAATGAAGCCCACAGTACAATCTTTTGGAAAGACCTCTCAGATTAGTGAATCTGTACCTATTGCTAATGACTCTCAAAGCCTTTGACACTAATAGTGTGACATATGATGAGTCTTTAAATTTCTTTCCCACATTAATGATTGAATCAATAGCATTTTATTGAGAGTATGTGAAAACTCTTTTCTAACTAAAGAGCTATTGTTTGATATATTTACCAAACCTATTTCACGAGTTATGATCATTGTATCATGACAATGATATCTCTCTTAGAGGAATTGGATGATTGATGATATTCGATAAGCTGGACAACAATTCCATTATATTGAATGACATTAAATATATTCATAATGATTGGATTTGGCTTAGTTCATTCATGCAATTGATACTTTCAATAAAATCTCGACTTTCACGATGTTAGGAGTAATACCACGATAAATCTCAAATTGGTATATTTATGTTAAATTTACCTCAAACTAATTTTTTTTACTGCTAAACCCAAAATTAGTACACTCGTGACACCATAATCCTAAAAAATAATTTTTTTTTTACTATAAATAGTAAAAACACTTTCACTCGATTGGTTCGTAAAAAATAAATAGTTAATTAAAAACACTTTCTAGTCGGGGAAAATATTCATGCCTAAAATTAGGAAAGTGAATTCGTGAATTTAAGAAGATGAAAACACTTTTTCGGAATGGCTTATCTTGAAGTTTTTAGTTTTTTTCTTTCATTTTAATAATTGATTTTTTTTAAAAAAAAATTTAAAATTTCTTTTTCCTCTTCCTCTTTTGCTGATCACTAGGCCTTGGCGAATGGCCATTGGTGTGGTCTAGCCTCGGGCGAGGCTTGAGCTCGAGTCTTGCTAGCCTTGTCATGGTGAGCCAGAGCTCGCTTGAGGCCGGTGAGGCTTGACCTTACTTGAGGTTGGATAGGCCAGCCTTGGCGAGCCAGGATGACGGCACTAGTGGCCTATCACAACCATCGCTGAGGCTTGGTGGAAGAGGAAGAAGGAAAGAAAAAGAAATGAAAATAAAAAGAAAAGAATCATTTTTTAAATGAGATTCAAATACTAGAAAAATATCATCGGGAAAAAGAATGGCCTCATTGAGAGGAAAAGGCGATGTTTCTTATAAGGCATCATGTGATAACAATCCTTGTTTGATTGCTTGCATCCGCCGCGTATAACAGATGAATGCAAAATCGAACAAAATGCTCATGGAGTGAAAATTTAGGACGGTGGTGGCATTTAGGAGTTTCTGTAGGCTGAAAAAACAGTTGGTAGTAAATGCACACAAGGAGTACCGATTTAGAATCTCTCGTGGAATTAGCCCCTTTTTAATTATTCTCATTTGAAGTAAGGGTAAATTGATTTTTTAAGTTAATGGGCATTCCGTCCGAGGATGCTAATTAGGGGTGTGCAAAAGAATCGGGATCTGCCGAACCGCCGCAACCGGATCGAAGCTGGGAACCGTCGGTTCTCGGTTCCAATTTATGGGAACCGGTGGGTATCGATCCGGTTCCCGGTTTCATGGGCGGATCCATCCACCCACCCATCCGGATTTGGATTGATTATATTAAAATATTATACTAATTTTTAATATTAAAAAAATGAAATTACAAATTAACAAACCTAAATCAAATAATTAATTTTTTTATTAAAGTGGAAAAAAAGTCCAAAGCGCACCAAATGGAGAGGTGTTGAAGCTAAAAAGTCCAAAGTGCACATTGACAAAACATCGAGCAATTGGTGGGCAAAAAGCAAGCACGTGACGAAGCAGGGGTGCAGGAGGAGGTGAAGAAGAATATGTTAGGTGGCGAAGAACCAGCAATTTTGGTCAAAAACCAAAGTTGTTTCCTATCGGAGCTTTCGAGAAAATGATATTATTATTATTTTAAGACCGGTTCCATGGATCCACTTTGGGGGAATTTGGACTGGACTAATGACTCGGTTCCTAGTGGATCCATGCATTCCCAGTTCCAATTTTTCGGAATCGGTCCTTAAAGGGTAGTTCCCGGTTCTAGATCGGGAATCGCCTGCTCGGATCATACACACCCCTGCTAATCCAATTTTCCAAAAGTGCATGGAAACAAAGTCGACGTGGGCATGAAATGAACCGAGGGCGTTTGTGAAATAGCGAAAAAAAAATTGCGGTCGCGAGCCAGAGTGGGGAGTGACGACAGAACGTCAATTTTAAAGAGTCAATCCGAGGAGTTCGAGGAACACGTGATGAAGTTTTCCGGGACCACGCGCCCGTGTGAATGGTCGTCGAACCACTTAACCCGGGTCCCTCGAGTCGTTCGAGTTTCCACACTGAAACAGCGCCGTTTCTTCACAGAAGCTGCCCTTCGCCCTTCCCCCTACCCCACCCTACGCCCTCTTGTCGTCACTTAGCCACCGACCCACCTTCGGAAACACACTTTGAAGTAGTCGGTACTTTGAAGTAGTCGGTAGTTGGTAGTTGTCGGTACTTTGAAGTAGTCGGTAGTTGGTAGTTGGTAGTTTCCACCTCCGGGAAAGACCAAGCTGTCCCCGGGCAGCGCAGGCCGATCCGGTGCACAGAGTCGATAGGGCAACTTGGTCGATTTCGGACTGTATCTGATGCAATGATCTGAGGTCGTTGGCTAGAAAAAAATATAGAAAAAGTGACAGTGAAAATGACGGTGGTTGAGCTGTGTACGAACTCTTAAAACGATCTTCTCTGCCGTGATGAAATTTGTAATGTCTAATCTTCCGTGACGAGACTCTGTCCAATATTTCGTTCCCACTCGCTCGCAGCCCCCCCACTTGAAACACACTTTGAAGTAGTTGGTAGTTTGATCATGACGTCTCGAGTCTTCTCTAAAGTAAAGGGCAGGGTCAACACCCGTCTCAATTCGTGGAACCTGCCCGGCTGGCTATAAAAGCCCCTCCCCGTGCAAAGGCAAGAGGCACCGACGCAGAGTACGGCACTTAGTCACAGGGTTTTAGTTGTAATAGCGAGAGATCCGAGGTGAGAAAGCATTTCGGCAGCACTGCCGTTATTAGGGTTCGACGTGTCTCTCTCTCTCTCATCGTCCGATGGCTCAAGAGACTCAGAACCACACGCTCTCGGTGTCCGGCTGGGCTGCCTACGACTCCTCCGGCGAGATCAAACCCTACACCTTCAAACGCAGGTGGGTCGGGAGTGTCGGGATGGTGCGCTTAATGAAGCACTTGAGTCTGCATTTGTAGATAGCTCTGAAGCGAGTGATATGATGGCTTTTTGCTTTTGTTCTGATGACGAAACAGAGAGAATGGTGTGAACGATGTGACGATCGAGGTCTTGTACTGCGGAATTTGCCACACCGATCTCCACTATGCCAAGAACGAGTGGGGCATCACCATGTACCCTGTTGTCCCTGGGTACTCTCTCTCTCTCTCTCTCTCTTTTATAAATCAATATGCACTTTTGCCTTGAAAAAATGGACGAGTTCGAGTGACAAAATTCGGCCCGCTTCGAGCTTGTCGCTGTCCTCATCTCATTCCAATAGGGAGTGTGATTGGATTTGTTAATCGCTGCTGGGATACGGTGAGCTAACTGGATCGCGCATGATGAATGAAACAGGCATGAAATAACGGGGGTGGTGATTAAGGTGGGATGCAACGCGGGCAAGTTCAAGATCGGGGACCGTGTCGGGGTGGGCTGCTTGGCGGCCTCCTGCCTCAAGTGCGAGTTCTGTGCCGACTCCCAGGAGAACTACTGCGACCAGATGCAGTTCACGTACAACGGCATCTTCTGGGACGGCTCCATCACCTATGGTGGCTACTCCAACGTCATCGTCGCCGATTACCGGTAACCTCTCGCCTTCTCTCTTTCCAATTTTTGTTCGTTTCTTTTTCTTTTTGTTCGATTGAAAGACAGAGACGGTACAATGCACGTGTAATCGGAATCTCTATGAACTATTGTTGTCGGATTTCCATGGAAGAGATTCCAATAAACGCAATTCTTGTGAGTTTTTGCGCTTCGTACTTATATGTCTTCACCATCTCGCTGCACTCAGGGAGAGTAAATTTAAAAAAAAAAAAAAAAAACTGACGCGAATGTCATTGAACTCAAAAACAGGGGAGCCTATCTTTGACCATGTTGATTATGAACAGCCACTTCTATTCTATTCGTCAAATGATTAGGTAGACCTAAAGATAAGTTGTTTTTATCATTCTGATTAAACTAACTTACGAGAAAAATAATAATAGACCTATGTACGGGGACTGTGAAAACATTGGACAAGAAAAGTCAGTTCAATCCGGTGACCCGTGTCGACCCATGTTCAGCCCTTTTAGGCTCCGATTTCACGGAATGGATGACATTGAGTAACAAAATCATGCTCGTCAATCCAGTGGATAACATAACATGATAGACCGTTTGATACGATCCATCCGGTTGAATAGGTCTAAAACTTAGCCTGCTCGATGATTGCACTAACTTGAAATCCTTTGGTCCGGGTCGCTTGCTCGTGCAGATATGTGGTGCGCATACCAGAGAACTTACCCATGGACTCAGTGGCACCACTGCTGTGCGCGGGAATCACGGTGTTCAGCCCGCTGAAGGACAACGGCATGCTGGGCTCGCCGGGGAAGAAGATGGGGGTGGTGGGGCTCGGCGGGCTTGGCCACGTGGCGGTCAAGTTTGGGAAGGCGTTCGGTCACCATGTCACAGTCATCAGCACATCCCCATCGAAAGAGACAGAGGCCAAGGGGCGCTTGGGTGCTGATGACTTCATGGTCAGCACCAATTCTCAGCAAATGCAGGTTTAACCTTAGTTTTGGTCGGTCTTGGCACGTTCAAGAATGAGTCAAACCTATACTAATTTATGATGAAGAAAGGCGATGCGTTCTATCAATCTTAAATTGATTTTATTGGGCTGTTTTATAGGCCGGGAAGAGGAGCCTGGATTTCATTTTGGACACGGTATCGGCTCAGCACTCTCTTGGGCCCATCCTGGAGCTCCTCAAAGTGGATGGAACTTTGGTCACGGTGGGGGCACCTGATCAGCCCCTCGAATTGCCTCCCTTCCCTCTAATTTTCGGTAAATTTCCCTCTTAATCTTTAGCTCTCTCATGTCAATTATAAAGTCACTATAATAACTATTTTCCTGGGAATTTTTTTTTGTTGTTGTTTAAATTAGGTAAAAGGAGTGTGAAAGGTAGCATGATAGGAGGGATGAGAGATACGCAAGAGATGATGGATTTGTGCGGCAAACACAACATCACTTGTGACGTCGAGGTCATCGCCCCAGACACAATCAATGAGGCCATGGACCACCTTGCCAAGAACGACGTGAGATACCGGTTCGTGATCGACATCGCTGGGAGGATATCGAATATTTGAAGATGGTGTGAGCCAGGCTTGGGGCTTATCGGATACAAATCACTACTCCCATAATTGCAGACACTATTTATCTATATTTGTCTTTGTCATCTGTTGGCCGCTCAGTCGTAATTATTCACCTCATCCTAGTCATTCATCCTACACTTTTAGAGCTTATATTGCAACAAGCCCTTGTCCAATTTTCATAAGAAACAATGAAAAGAAATGACAAGAAAGAAAGCTTCGCAAGTTCTATATGGGCTTAAAGCATTTGGATGGCAGTTAACCGTATGGGTCTAATCTATGCTTATAAACCGTCCAAATACAAAATGAAAAAAGGCCTAAACGTCATGGAAACTTGACTATCGAAGGCAGTTAACATTGCTGACAACACAGTACTCTCGTTTCCTGGTTCTCGCTATCCCCAATGAAATGTGGCTTTATACATGGTAGTTCGATATGATGCGATGAACGCGTGGCATCGTGAACCATGCATGAATCTGTGCGATCGAGAAGCCGCTCTCAATGAGGCGGGAACTGAAGTGGGACCCTCAAAAGCCACGTGGCGAGTCTCTAGCCCATATATAGGTTGACGTTGAGGAGTGGAAGCAAGACTCGTAAGGACCAATTTCGAGATGATAAGCAAGCAATTGCATATGCTATATGTTTTAGATACGTGACTGTTTGAAGGGCACAGCTCTACTAAAGCAATAAAGTGGACTCAAAACCCTCATGTCCATATCCTTACGTAGCATAAGTAAAGGTCAATTTTTAATAAGGACGTATGCATTCGTGTATTGTTTTCATTAGAGAAAAAACTATAGGTCGAATTTTTCTTAATAACATGGTCGGTATTAAGATAATTTTAATCGAGGTATGCGTAGTAGAAAGATGTTATTGCACTACACCAATAAGATAAATCTTACATAAAGTACTTTACCTAGACTTTGGCTCATGCTTTACTAGATATATCGTGGATTCGAGATTTACCTACTTAAGTTGCATTTGCTCGTTAAAAATAAAAAAAAAAATGGCAAATGTGCTAGATACCGTTAGCTATCTAGAATTAGTGAGATGCATAATTTTTTCCTCCATCTTTGATTAGAGGAAACTTTTAGCAACCATACCATTGATTAGTGAGTTACAAGTAGACTTGTCAAAATTGGTCGTATATATATATTTTAACCCATATTTGATGGATTGAATTGTTTATGTATTACTTATATTCAATAAATATGTTAATAATATAGGTGTTGAATAGGTTTACAACTTACTTAAATTTAACCTACTTTTAGGACTCTCTTGATTCTCTTAACTCTCTATTGCCCTCACTCAGTTTCATGCTGACTCATTCTGCTTTTTCACCTCAATTTGGTTCAAGAGGTGAGTAAGATTTCTTTGCCTTCACATGCATCAAATTTCTTGTGGTATCTTTCTGGTAAAGTCAAATAGAAGTTTGAGACATTCCAAAGTGACAAAGAGCATTTGTTTCTCTATCCCACACTGACACGCTTTGTGGAGCCAATTTGAGAGATTTCTCTGCCTTCACGTGCGTCAAATTTCTTGCGGAATCTTTCTGGTAAAGTCAAATCGAAGTTTGAGACATTCCAAAATGATGAAGAACATTTGTTTCTCTATCCTACACTGATACCCTTTGTGTAGCCAATTTTGGGCATACTAATTCATTCTTCTTATTCTAGTTGATGATCATCTCTAGATATTGGGGCAAGACAAGTGATTTACCAAAAGCAAGAACCAAAGATAAGGAGTGTTGAGAGTCCATAACACTATGTATAAACAAATCATGAAATTAAGTTATATAGTTTTTGAATGGAGGAGCCAAAAGTATGAAATGAAAAAGGGAATGGAAAAGTTGGGGCATGAAAAAAGAAAAGAAAAAGCAATGCGATGTAAGAACACGACAAATGCCCATATATATGAAAAAAAAAGTTGAGAAACAAAGGAAATAATTTATATGGCATTCCAATCCAATGTTTGATAAAGAGCAAAACTCTCATATGTTCAGACAAATGTACCCACAAAATGATAGACTCTTGTAACTGATGAAATGCCCATGAATGAAAGAATCTCATAAGGAATGAAGTTAATAATGATGTTCAAATAATCAGCAATTTCGAAATAGAGTTTGTAGAAACAATTTGTCTTCAATGCTATCAATGACAAGAATTCTTGAATGAACATGATTAGCAATTTGCTCACCAGTAATACTAAGAGTCCCAATAGGGATGGAAGTTAGTTCAGCTGTAGGGGCATCTTCCATAGTAAGTTCTAGAGCTGGAGGAGTGTTCGGATGGATTTCCTAAGTAATTAGGAGATCAGGAAGAACTCTAGTCATTTCGTCAGATATTTTTGGACCTTCTTGAACAACATCAGTACTATTAGTATCTCATTTATCAACAATAGCTTCTTGATTCACATTACTAGGATTTTCCACATGATCAGATTCCGCAGGGATGTTTTCAAGTAGAGGTTCCATAGGATCTTCTGTATTATCAGGCTCCCCCTAAATAGGTGCTTCCACCTGGGAAGAATTAGCTTTAGCAGTGCCTGCATTTTTTTGAACTCTGTTCATCAGTAATGGTTTGATCCTAAATAAGTTCTTGATGCTCGATGATGTCCTGATCCCTAGTAGGCTTCTGATGCTCAGCACCAATATCAACACTCTCCTATTCATTAGTCAGATCAACATCCACCATACTTGCTTGATCATTTGTTGTTCTGAGTTGATCTTCAGCATCTTTTTGCTATTGTTCTCCAACAATGACTTCCTCTGTCTAATTAGAGACTTTCCCTATTCCTATCTCTTCTTTAGCTTCATTCTCATCATCAATATCAACATCAATGTTAGGCTGATAAGCATCGATATTGTCATCCAAATCAAATGTATCCTCTTCAGATTCTTCCAACATTTATTCATTGAGGTTTTGTAAGAAAGCTCAAGAACTTTGTCTCCGTTCAACAATTTGTCTTCTTTTGATGGGTCGATCAACTAGGTCTGGCACAACTTCATCTATATCCACTTTCAGCAGTCTACCTTTTGTGTTTTTCCATCATTCAGCAGTGTGCCTAAAATTCATTTTTCTCATCATTTGCTCATCTATCTTTAGAGGAGGTAGTTGAACCTTGTTCAATTTTCTTGGAATCTCAATGTTTAATTCACAAAAAAATTTCGTGATCAGAGATTTATAAGGCAATTGCCCCTTGTTCTTCAGAACTGTTCTATACATGTGCAATATAATAAGATGAACAATAGAAAATGAGCGACTATTCAAGAAATCTGAAGTGCTGTTGATGCTCTTTAGATTTAATTAGTTTATCTACACAATTTGCATCAGTCACATATGTAATAACTTTCCTTCTAAAATTGGCATACATTTTTTCATCATTATCACCCTTTCACCCATCATCCTCAATTTTTTTCTTACTAACAGATGTATTAGATACTTTTTCCTTCCCTTTTCTTGATTTAGTACCACTCAAATCAGCAACACTATCGTGAGGCATGCTTCTAACGGGATTAACGAACATTAACTCTAATGCCTCTTTACTATCAAAACTATACTTGGCTAACACCTGAGAAATTACATCCTCACTATCTCCTAATGCCTTGAGATTGCCAATCGTCAATCTTAACTGAGAAAAGTCTGAAGAAGTTTCCATACTTTCAATGCTTTCAGACAAGTAAGACAGATCAAAGAATTCAGGGCTTCCCCTAACTCTAGATTGTAGACTCGTAATGCGATTTGATCGATGTGAACTCGAAGGTCTAGGCTTCTACTTCGGAGTAGTTTTTGGTGCCATGGTTTCGAAAGTGAAGAAAAGTTTTGATCTTTTTATAATAGAGAAGAGGATGTGGGAGGTATTTTGTAGAGAGTGAGTTCGGGAGTGTGGAGAGGAATGAAGAAGAGAAAGAGAATTTTTTTGCTTTTTATGGAATTTGAAGCGACAAGATTGAAAAAGTTTAAAAGAGGTCCGATTTTTTACTGTAAAAAGCTTTTGGAAAGAACAATTTCCTAGCTAGATAAAAATTATGGGAATAAATTTAATTAATGAAGAAAATTATACCTGATATGATTTCAAAAATATTATTACTGTCAAATTCAAAGACAAAATAGTGGATCTACTCAACATCTTCTAATGTACCCTGTGTTTAGACATTTGAAGCAAATGGATTAGTAATATCAAGTTTTTCTCAAATAAAATCAAAAGCCTTTTTGTCAAGAGGTATCGTAAAAATGTCAGCCAACTGATTCTGAGAATCAACAAACTAAATGTATACTTTATTATTATTGACATGATCGCGTATGAAATGGTGTTTGATTTCTATATGCTTGGCCCTAGAGTGTAAGATTAGATTTTTCGTCAGGTTGATGGCATTTGTATTGTCCACTACTCCGAAATCCTTTAGTTACTGCTTCATCCAATGAATTTGGGTGTAGGAACTACCCAAAGCAACGTACTCAGCTACAACAATTGATAAGGTTACTGTCTATTGCTTTTTGGAGAACCAGGATACAAGCATATTTCCCAACAACTGACATGTTCCAGACGTGCTTTTCCTGTCAATCTTGCATCTTGCAAAATCAATATTGGAATACCCAGATAACATAAACTCTAATATCTTAGGATACTAGAGTCCTAGAGAAGGGTAAGTGTTGATGTACTTAATAATTCTTTTGACAACACAGAGATGAGATTCCCTAAGGTCTGATTGAAATCTAGCCCACACGCATACACTTAAAAGGATATCAGTCTTGAAGCGATGAGATAAAATAGGGAACCAATCATTCTCCTGTAAAACTTATGATAAATCTTTTTGTCATTCTCATCTTTGTCGGAACTTCGAGGAGTAAGACATGGGAGTTTCTAATTTCTTCACGTTTTCTATGTGAAATTTCTTCACAAGCTTGTTGGCGTATTTTTCATGGTAAAAAATAGTTCATTCTTCCATTTGTTTGATATGCAATCTGAGGAAAAAATTTAATTCTCCCATCATGCTTATTTCAAACTCGTCTTGCATCAACTTAGCAAAATTCTTATAGAAATCTCATTAGGAGATTCAAATATAATGTCATCAACATAAATTTGCACTAATAAAATTTCCTTACTTTCTCTTCGAATAAATAATATAGTGTCAACATTACCCTTTATGAAACCATTTTGAATAAATAAAGTTGTTAACCTTTCATACCAGGTACAAGGGGCTTGTTTCATACCGTATATAGCTTTCTTGAGCTTGTAGACATGATCGGGCTTTCATGCTTCTTCAAAGCCTGGAGGTTTTTTTACGAACACTTTCTTCTTGATAAGTCCATTTAAGAAAGCACTCTTCATGTCCATCTGAAAAAGTCTGAAATCATGAAAACATGCATAAGTGAGTAAAAGTTTGATTGCTTATAACCTTGCTACTGGTGCATAAATTTTATTGCATTTGATTCTTTCTTCTTGAGAGTAGCCTTTGGCGACGAATCTTGTTTTATTTCTTGTGACTTTTTCTTGATCATTGAGCTTGTTCTTATATACCCATTTTGTCCCTATCACTAGATGGTCTTTTGGTCTGGGAACCAATCTCATACTTCATTTATATGGAATTGTTGAAGTTCTTCCTATATTGCTCGAATCCAGTTTTCATCTAATAGAGCTTTTTCAGTATTTTTTGGTTCAATTTTTGAAATAAGCACCAAAGTACTAACAGCATCTTTAGAGATGACCTTATTTTAATCTTGTCATTAATTTTGCTGATGATCAGATACTTTGGATGGCTTGACTTGTGTTTTCAATTTCTCTTGAATCTATCATCAAACGTTGTGGGTTTTTCACTATCATCCTTATCTGTCTTTTCCTATTGCTTAGATTGTTCATCTGGCTTTGAATTCTTGATTTCTTCTTGTGCTTTAACTGCATCAAATGATTGCTTTGTTTGATCAGAGTCTTCATGGATTTGAGAATTTTCATCGAACTTCACGTTGATAAATTCCTCTAGTGTGCGAGATCTCATATTGTAAACTCTGAAAGCCTTGTTAGTAGTTGAATAACCCAGAAATATACCTTTATCTGATC
The DNA here is from genome assembly GCA_017140615.1 of Eucalyptus cladocalyx. NCBI lineage: Eukaryota > Viridiplantae > Streptophyta > Magnoliopsida > Myrtales > Myrtaceae > Eucalyptus > Eucalyptus cladocalyx. The sequence goes on from CM029521.1 coordinate 15,834,761, forward strand.
TTTGATCAAACTTACCAGACTGATCATTAGCATTTCTAAAATAAAGCATTCCTAGCAAAAAATTGAAAATATGAGATGATAGGTTTTCTACCTTTGAAAAGCTCATGGGGGGTCTTTTCTAAAGAATGTCTGAGAAAAACTCGATTTATGACGTAGCATGCAGTTAAAATGACTTTTGCCCAGAAGTGTGATCCAATTTTGCTTTTGATAAGGAGGGTTCTTGCCATTTCTTGCAAGGACATGTTTTTCCTCTCTACAACACCATTCTGTTAAGGTGTATAGGAAGTTGAGAATTGATGCATAAAATCACTTTCTTCACAATTTTTTTTAAAACTCTAATTTTCGAACTCTCTCTCATGATCAGTTTTGGGGGAAGAAATGAAATAACCTTTTTCATTTTGAATCTTTTTGGCAAATTTTGAAAATTAAGAAAATGTTTCATGCTTGTGTGCGAGGAAGAAAACCCCTATATACCTTGTGTAATTGTCAACTATCACCAAGCAGTACCTTTTACCTCCTAGATTTTGTTTTCTTGTAGGTTCGAAGATGTCCATGTGAAGAAGCTACAAAGCTCTATTAGTGCTGACATAATTGATGGTTTTGAAAGAACTCATTACCTGTTTACCTAGTGCACAGATTGAATAGATTTTAGATCTTTCAAACTTGAGATTTGGTAATCCTTGTGCCAATTTCTTTGAGGAGAGTTTTGATATTTGCTTGGTGCTTATGTGTCCAAGTTTCTATGTCAGATTTTGATTCGTTTTTTATGGAGATCAGACACTAAACATCATCAATCATTATATCTAATAGATAGATACTCCCATGTCTCCTTCCAGTAAATGACTGCTTCAGATTTTTACTTGTACTTGAGCATTTATCTTCTTGAAAGTAGATCTTGTATCCAATGTCACATAACTGGCTGATACTGATGAGATTATAGTTTAGACCTTTAACAAGAGATACATCTCTTATAGCCAAGTTTCCAATTTCAAATGTTCCTTTGCCAATGATCTTTCCTTTGATGTTTCCTCCAAAGGAAACGCTCCCATCATTGAGTTTTGAGAGTTCAATGAACTTGCTCGGATCACCGGTCATATGTCTTGAACAACCATTATCGAGATGTCACTTGTTTCTCGTTTTCTTTGGTAACTCAAATTCTTCTTTCGAATTAGATTTTTCCATAAGACATACAGTAGCGTATTCTTCATCGCTTTCTTCACACTCAGTGTCACTCCACGTTTCGGCCTTTAGTGCTTTCTTTGTCTTCTCATACTTGTTCCTTCTTTTCTTCAGAAGAGGGCAATTTGGTTTGATATGTCCTCGTTTCTTGTGCTTGAAGTAGATAACATCTTTATTTTCCTCTTTGTCATTGAAGCTTCTTTTTTGCTCAAATGAGTTGAAGGGTTTCTTTACTTTAAACTTCCTTCCTCTTCTAGCCACTTTTTGAAGCTTTTTCACCATAAGAGCAATTTTTTCGTCGTCCTCATCATCTTTGTCTGGATCTGAATCATCAAAAGTCAAGATTAGATTTTAAAGCTATTGTTTTCTTACCTCTGATGTCTTCCTTGTTTAGACGTTCTTCATAGGATCAGAGTGTTTCCATGAGTTCTTCCACAAAAAGAGGTGATATCATTTGAGTCTCTCGGATGGAAGTTTTGATATTGTTCCGCTCCTTCGACAATCCTCAAAGAATCTTGTTCACCTTCATTGGGTCCAATATAGGTTGCCCTTGATATGCCAATCCATTGACAATGTTAGTAAATCTACTGAACATGTTTGTTAAGGATTCTTTAGGTTTCATTGTAAAGGCTTCGTACTGTTGGAGAAGAATGTTTATCTTCATTTCCTTGACATGATTAGTTCCTTCATATGTCACTTGCAATCTATCCCAATTTTTTTTTTGTTGATTCACAAGAGGAAATTCGATTATATTTAGATGGAGATAATGCGTAATATAATGAATAGACGGCTTTACCATCTAGTACTTCTCTTTTGACAATGTCTGCATTAGATAGGATTGAGATTTCTGGTTTTTTGCCTTCTTCTTTAGTCGAGGGAGGTTCAGGTGTTACACCCCTTAGAACAACGTTCCACTCCAAGACATCCTTGGATCTAATGAAAGCTTTCATCTTGTTTTTCCAAATGTGGTAATCTTTTCTGTCAAAGTAAGGAGGCCTTGTATCACTCTAACCTTCCATCAGACCTAGTACAATATTACCAACCATCAAAAGATCCTTAACTCATAAATAATAAAGTGCTTAAGTAACATGGCTCTAATATCAATTGTTATGGCTAGATCTATCACCTAGAGGGGGTGAATAAGTGATTGTACAGAAATGAAAGAATTTAAACGGCAGAAGTCCAGCACAAGTGCCATAACTTGGCACGCCGAGACACTTAAGTGCCATAACTTCAAAACGGTACACTTAAGTGCCACTTTTTTTTTCGAGTGGGACACTTAAGTGCCACATCCGGCGACCCTTGCTGGAAATCCTACGTTGCAATATTTTATTATTATTTTTTGCCTACGTGGCTCGCCGGAGCTCCAAATCAGCATAAAAATTAAAAAAATTAAAAAAAATAAAGTTTTAAAAATTTTAATTTTAAAAAAAAAAGAAAATTTTAAAAATTAAAAAAAAATAAATTTTAAAAATTTTAATTTTAAAAAATTTTAAAAAAATAAGAAAATTTAAAAAAAGGGGGGGGGGGGGAGGTCGAACGGGTGGTTGAGGGCTGAGCCCCGCCGCCTCCCCGACGACGGAAGGGGGAGACGGTCGGAGGGGGTCGGCCGGTCCCCGGCCGACCGACGGCGAGGGTTGCGAGCCCTCGCTGGATCGCGGCGAGGGCCGCGACCCTCGCCCAGATCTGGGGGAGGGCTCGCGAGCCCTTGCCACCGGTTGGCCGACCTCTGCTCTTGGCTAGGGACCGGCGACCCCGGCCGACCCTCCCCACTCCGTCGCCGGGAAGGGCCGGCGACGGAGTGGGGAGGGTCGGCCGGGGTCGCCGAGCCCCGGCCGGGCCGGCCGACCGGCGGCGAGGGCTCGCAGCCCTCACCGTCGGCCGGGGGCCGGTGACCCCGGCCGACCCTCCCCCTCCGTCGCCGGCCCTTCCCGCGACGGCGGGGAGGCGGCGGTGGCGAGGGCTTAGCCCTCGGCCGCCCGTTCGACCTCCCCCCCCCACCCTTTTTTTCTTAATTTTTTAAAACTTTTAAATTTTTCTTATTTTTTAAATTTTTTAAATTTTTTAAATTTTTTGAATACTTTATAATTTAATTAATTTTTATATTATTATTTACACGTAGATACGAAACGGCGTCGTTTTTGCATTTTCTCCGCTACGTCAGCGTGCAAAACGACGCCGTTTTGGACTAAACTCGCCGGAAAATTGCCACGTCAGCCATTTGGCCGGATTTTCGCCGGAGTGGCACTTAAGTGTCCCATTTTACTCCGATGATGGCACTTAAGTGTACCATTTTAAAGTTATGGCACTTAAGTGTCCGGCGTGCCAAGTAATGGCACTCCAGGTGTCCTCACCTCGAATTTAAACAAATATTGTAGCGAGATAACTTCTGATGAAGTGGTAAGATCTTATCAGTATGCAATTCTATCACAAATAATAAGAAAGTAGTAAATGATAGAGAATTGCATACAAAGGTTTATAGTGGTTTGGCTTTTGCAAGGCTACGTTTATTCTCCCATGCTACAGCCTATTGGCTAGAATTCACTAGAAAAATCGATAAGAGGTTACAAGTTTTGAACTTCGAGCACTCAAGGTTGTGTGAACAACTCCTCACACTCTTAGCCTCTAAAAGGTTTGCACCTCCTCAGTGAAGGCAAATGTGTATAATCACAAAACACTCTTCAAGCTTTGGAATTATAAGCTTTAGTTCTCGTGAATGCGAATCCTCTCCCTTTAGCTTCAAGACCTCCTCTTATATTCCTCCTACTTCAAGCTGACTATTGGACATATCTCCAGAAAGATTATCTAGCCAATCTACCCGTTGCTCCTGGATCTGATTGAGAAAGTCTGACGGCTTCAAGATCACTAGGATTGATGCTTCCCATAAATGTGCCGCCCATACAGTAGTTTAGGTTTCCAAAAGTTGAGTGTTTACGGATGGAAAGAATGTTTCGCCTTTCCGAGAATGTTGAATCTTTGATAGATATAGGCAAATTTACCTTTGGAAATTTCTTATAAAAATGGCAAGGAATCCAACCAATTTTTGGTAGCTGTTACACAAGTATATTTGACTCATTCCTAACCATTTAACAGAATATATAAGGAAGAAAAAATAAACCATGACTTTGATTCTGATCCATGTCGTTTATTCCTATTCCTTCAGACTTTCCAGCTAAAAATAATTTTTATCAGAAACAAAGTTTTGAAGTTTTGTCAACTATCGAAATCACTTAGAGAATACTTTCTCAATAGTTATAATGTTTTCCGTTGAATGAGGAGATGCCTTCTCGGAGTTTTCACACTGGGTTCTATCCCTACATCCTCTCATTGGGTTTTATCCCAAGATCATTTCAAGCTTCGGAGAAAGAACTTCTCATAGCCTGATACGCTCATGCAATCAGTGCATTTCTTATGTCATTAAGAAAAGGCCTAGGAACTAAAACCCTATGAGCGGTGGAGGTGATAAAACCCTCTACATACCTAAATCACTAGGAGCAACGCGCATTTGAAGGTGATAAAAAGGGCCGATGGCGGTGGAGAAGCTTTTTGGTAAAGTTTCGAGTTCGCGAGATATTTTTTTCACGAGGAGGTGCAAGCTGGTTTATACTTTTGGCTTTCTAGATTACTGAAAAAGATAATGAATGAATAAACAATGAAGAAAATACATGTTAGGATGGGCTGGTCGAGCGACGTCTAATCGAATTGTGACATCAAGTAAAGTAAGTTTGCCCTAATTAAGTACTCAGGAAAAATTGACAAAAGCCTAGGCACTAAAACCCTATAAGCGCCCGAAAGAATCACACCCTAAAGAAAGGCCTGGGCTATAGACTTCTCATGCATTGATACACTCATGCAATCAGTGCTTTTATTATGTCTTTATGAAAAGGCCTAAGACTAAAATCCCACGAGCGGCCTAGGGGATAATTTTCTAAAGAAAGGCCTGGGGTCTAAAACTCTATTAACAGTTGGGGTTATGACGCCCTAAAGAAAGATTTAGGGACTGAAACCTTATGAGCGGCCGAGGGGATGAAATCCTATATAAAAGTTTAGGGACAAAAACCCTATAAACGGCTAAGGGGATAACATCCTAAAGAAAGGCCTAGGGAACTTGAGTAATTTTAGTTTCATCTAATGCAATGATCTGAGATCTTTGGCGAGCAAATTTACAAATATTACCGAGAAAATGATTGAGCAGTGCATCCGTTCTCATTAACAAACCACGAACTCATAAAACAATCTTCCGTGACGAGAGTCTGTCCATTATTTTTTTCACTCGCTCGTGTCGCTCCACTTGAAACACTCCTCGGAGTAGTTGGTAATATGATTATGATGTCCCGAGTCTTCTCTAAAGTCAAAGGTGGGGTCAACCCACGGGTCTGATTACTGGAACCTGCACGACTGGCTATATAAAAGCCCGCCCATGCAATGAGGCACAAGACACCAATGCGACTACAGCACACAGTCACGGGGTTTCGTTACAATAGCAAGATCTGCGGTGCGTAAGCATCTTCAACATCGACATTACCAAGGATCGACGTGTTCCTCTCCGATCGTCTGATGGCTTGAGAGACTCAGAACCACACTTTCGCGGTCTCCGGCTGGGCTGCTCACGACTCCTTGGGTGAGATCTGTAAGACATAAATAATTCATATGCGGAAGCCAGGATTAATTGAAGACAAACCTCCAGCCATTGTTCTTGTTCGCGTTCGTCAGAAAAGCCTGAAATCAAGAAGGTAATAGGCGCACTCTACTAACCAAATCTCCTCACGTACTGATGGTGTATTCTAAATGTGAGGATTTTGTGTTAGACCTTGTGATCACCCGTCAGAAATCAACGTACGTTCCTATTTATACATCGTCTCCCATCAAGACGGGCGGTTGTCACGAAAGGGTACGAAGCGTGGAAAACTTTATGTCGAATAGTCGCAACCTTTAAGAGAAAATGTGGGTCTAAAATGTGGGATCACAAAAAAAAAAATAACATTCTCCCACTTGATCCCATTATTTTCATCATACAGATCATTCAACTAATTCCACGAAAACTTTGTGCTTAAAGAAAAGAAACAAAACACATGGATCATGGCGACATGTCCTCTAAGAGTGGGTAATATCTTCCATGTATCACAATGCACTTTATTTCTTTAATGTCAGCCTATATGTGACAACATATCTTAATGAATAAACCTCATGTTTATTCTAGAACCAAGGATAAATGTTATTCTCATAAACAACAAAATGTGTACACAAAAATTGAGAATCAACATTACAACTGAATAAGAGTTCCATACAACAAAAAACGTTCATATGTCGACAAATCACATGATGGACCTATTCTCATACTAGTTACATGATCCTTATACTTCATTGGTGGCATGCCTTTAGTTAAAGGATCGACTATCATCAATTCAGTGCTAACGTGTTCAATGATCACTTTATTCTCCTTAACACGTTCCCTTATGGCTAAATACTTAATGTTGATATGCTTACTTCGACTGCCACTTTTGGCATTTTTAGCCATAAAAACTGCAGCTGAATTGTCACAATATATTCTTAATGGCCTAGAAATAGAATCAACAATTCTAAGCCCAGCAATGAAACTCTTCAACCATACACCATGCGAGGTAGCCTCAAAACAAGAAACAAACTCAGCCTCCATAGTGGAAGTAGCAGTCAAAGTCTGCTTGGCACTTCTCCATGACACGGCCTCGCCAGCTAACATGAAAATGTATCCAAATGTTGATTTTCGTGAATCAACGCAACCCGCGAAGTTCACATCCGAATAACCGATCACTTCCAGGTTGTCAGTCCGTCTATACATAAGCATATAGTCTTTGGTACCTTGAAGGTATCTCAACACTTTCTTTGCAGCTCTCCAGTGGTCTAAACCTGGATTACTCTGATATCTTCCCAACATTCCAACAGCAAAAGCGATGTTAGGTCGAGTGCAAACCTGAGCATACATCAAGCTTCTAACAGTAGAAGCATATGGAATGTTGCACATTTGTTCCCTTTCTAGATCGTTCTTCGGGCATTGGTTTAAATTGAACCTATCACCCTTCACAATGGGTGCTATACTTGGTGAACAATCCTTCATCCGAAATCTCTCTAGGACCTTATTGATATAGGTTTCTTGAGATAGTCCTAAAATTCCTCGAGATCTATCTCTATGGATCTTAATGCCAATAACATAAGATGCCTCACTCATATCCTTCATGTCAAAACTCTTAGAGAGAAATTGTTTCACCTCATATAGCAACCCCTTATCATTGGTTGCAAGTAGTATATCATCCACATATAGCACAGGGAAACAAATTTTGCTCCCACTGACCTTCTGATATATACATTGATCCATGACATTCTCTATAAAACCAATGAAGAGATGACATCATGAAACCTTAAGTACCATTGGCGGGATGCTTGTTTCAAGCCATATATAGATTTCTTAAGCTTGCACACCAAATGCTCACCTTTACTAGAGGAGAATCCTTCAGGTTGTTTCATGTAAACCTCCTCCTCTAGTTCTCCATTGAGGAACGCCGTTTTCACATCCATCTGATGTAATTCCATATCAAAATGGGCAACCAATACCAAAACAATACGAAGAGAATCTTTCTTAGATACAAGAGAAAAAGCCTTAGTATAATTGATTCCTTCCTTTTGAGTGAATCCTTTAGCAACAAGTCTAGCTTTATATCTTTCAATGTTACCCAATGAATCTTTCTTAGTTTTGAAGACCCATTTACAACCAATGGCCTTCGCATCATTAGGTAACTCAACCAAATCCCAGACTTTGTTAGATGCCATAGAACTCATCTCTTCTTTCATGGCATTGTACCACAAATTGGATTTATCACTATACATGGCTTGTGAAAACGTTTCGGGATCATTCTCAGCTCCAATATTGTAGTCGACTCTTGTAAATACACAATATAATCACTAGGAATAGCCGATTTCCTTGTTCTAGCAGATCTTCTCAATGTTGGATCAACATTCTCTTGAGGAGCATGTTGCTCAACCGGTTGTTCAACAGGTTTCTCGGTAATTGCTGAACAATTGGATCTCTTTGGATCAATATCAGCAGGTTGTGGAACTTCAACAATTGGTTGTTCAATAGCCGGCTGAACTGAAGGGACATTATGAGCAACAACCAATCTTAAACTTGAGGTGGAAAGTTGAGTGTCTGAATGATCTTCCTTAGGAACAAGATCCCTTGGTCGATCGCTCCCACTGATCAAGTCATTTTCAAGAAATTTAGCATTTCTTGATTCCACAATCCTAGTGGTATGAGATGGACAATAAAACCTATATCCCTTAGACCTTTCGGCATATCCAATGAAATACCCACTTATGGTCCTTGGGTCCAACTTCTTTTCTTGTGGATTATAAATTCTCACTTCAGACGGGCATCCCCAAACGCGCACATGATGCAAACTCGGTTTCTAACCCTTAAATAACTCAAAAGGTGTCTTTGGGACAGCCTTGGTCGGAACTCGGTTTAATATGTACACTGCCGTCTTAAGTGCTTCAGTCCATAAGAATTTAGGAAGTTTGGAGCTACTAAGCATACTACGCACCATGTCTAATAAGGTCCGATTTCTTCTTTCCGCTACGCCATTTTGGTCCGGAGAACCAGGCATAGTATATTGGGCAACTATCCCATGCTCTTGAAGAAATCTTGCAAATGGATCAGGTGCTTGTCCATCTTCAGTGTATCTACCATAGAATTCTCCACCTCTATCTGATCTCACGATCTTAATTTGCTTATTGCATTGTTTCTCTACTTCTGCCTTAAACACTTTAAAGGCATCTAATGCTTCATATTTATTATGAATCAAGTAGAGATACATATAACGTGAATAATCATCTATAAAGGAGATGAAGTATTTCTGACCACATGAGTCCATATCCGGACTACAAATATCCGTATGTATGATTTCTAATATTTCTGTACTCCTCTTGGCACCTTTCTTTGACTTGTTAGTCTGCTTTCCCTTTATGCAATCCACACAAGTATCACAATCAGTAAAATCTAATGTACCAAGTACTCCATCATTTACTAATCGCTTAATTCTTTCTATGGAGATATGTCACAATCTCCGGTGCCACAACATAGAAGAATGTTCTTTCACAACACATCGTTTCATACCAGCTTTATCATGAACATGCATCGCATCATAGTAGGCACTGTCTTGTAAATTAATTCGAAAAAGACCATCAGACAAAATACCACTCCCAACAATTTCAAATTTAAATGATAAACAAAAATTTGAATCTGAAAAGTTAAAAGAGTATCCCAAAGGTACAAGTCTTGAAACTGAAATTAAGTTTCTAGAAAAACTAGGAACATAAAAGGTCTTTTCCAAATCTAAAACAAAACCACTATTGAGAACTAGTTTATATGTCCCAATAGTTTCCACATGCGAACGCATCTTGTTTCCCGAATAGATGCTTTGTTCACTTCCCACCGGCTTCCGGTGGTTTTGAAAACCCTGCAAGGAATTCGAAATATGGATTGTAGATCCAGAATCAATCCACCAAGTGTTGTGACTTACATCAGTCATATTAGATTCATAACAAACACAAGAGATTGGATTACCTTTCTTCTCGAGCCAAGCCTTAAATTTGACACAATCCTTCCTTATATGCCCCTTCTGTCTACAGAAGAAACACTTGGATTCTTTCTTAATGTCAGCTTGGGGAGATATTTTACATTTTCCCTTATGCTTGCCATAGCCCTTATTCTTTCCTTGTGTTGCCAAATGAGCACTTTCTCCCAATTCCATAACCAGTCTTTCTTGCTCTTGAACACACATGGTCATGAGTTCATTAATAAACCATTTATTCTTATATGTGTTATAAGAGATCTTGAAAGGTGCATACTGTTGTGGGAGAGTGTTCAGAGTATAATACACAAGGAATGATTCAGATATCTCAACCTCAAGGTTCTTAAGCTGAGCCGCAATGTTCCTCATTTGCATGATGTGCTCACGCACACCTCTAACACTAGTGAGCTTTAATGATGAAAACTTCATAATCAGGGTCATGGCATGCGCCTTCTTAGAACTTTCAAACTGCGCATCTATAGCCTCCAATAAAGCCTTAGCATTGCTATGCTGAGAAACTGAACCACGAATACTATGAGATATCTTAGCTCTTATAAACATGGCACAAACGCGGTTGGACCGCTCCCATTGGTTATAAAGAGCTATCTCAGCTGGAGTGCTCGAATCAGTAGGAGCAGGTGGTGCGTCTTTCCTTATAGCATAGTCAATGTCCATCCACCCCAATTGAAGAAGAACTGATTCCTTCCAAATTTTATAGTTCTCACCATTCAGTATGGGAACATCAAACTTAAATTCAGAGAAATTCACAGGTTGCGAAACTGCATAATAAATAATCATGCTTATGTCACAAAATTTGAGGCAAATATAAATAAATCATGTTTTACCAATGTAAACATGTCACAATATGAATCACATAACATAAAAAACTACCTCCGGGCTAAGTTTTTAATTTAAATAGATTCATAATTACATCATGAAGAAACTACCATATTATATGCATTTTCTTAATCCCTATGGGTAAATTAAGAAAAATAATATGATATTTCATCCTAATTAATCATATTAATATAATGAAAATTCCTGTGGGATAAAATTCATCATAATAATATAATTAATTACAATCAATGTCCATTTCTAAATATGATCCGGAGGCTTTTAATTTATAATTTAATTAATTAAAGATGTTGTGGCCACTCCCTAATTAATTAAATATATGGACCATTGGACATTTAATTTCATGTACAAAATATTCATAAAAATGCATGAAATGACATAATAAACAAATACATCAATGGCAGAACAGTAAATAAATAAATTGGCCAAGGGCAAGATTGCAAAAATTTTAAAAATTTTGAGGCAAAAGCGTAATAGGAGCCGCGGGTGAGGGGTGACGGGCGCGTGCCGAGCACGCGCCAAAATTCCGCGCGGATGCGTGACCCGCACGCGCTTGGCAACTGCCGCGTGCGTGGATCCCACGCGCGCAACAGTTGCCGCGGGTGTGAGAGCGCGTGGCGCGTGGAATCCACGCGCCTGCAACTGCAGCACGCGCGTGGGCTCCACGCGCCTTCTTCCTCGCGCGAACAAAAGCCTTTCCGCCGGTTTTTCGCCATTTTCAACCGCGATTTCACCATGGTTTCTTCTCCGGCAGCCCATTTCATACAAAAATAAATAATGGGTTTTGAAGAACATGCCGGCACGACCACATGGGTCCAAGTTTCGGCGAAAATGAGCAAAAATTGGCCCCAAAATCAGACGAAAATTTCCCAAAACACAATTCCTTCAACCACTGCGACTTCCGCTGTCCGATTAGCCTCCGGCGAACACTGATATGCTGAAATAACTCATGGCTAATGTTCCTTATGGCGGTGCGACCATGCGGGTCCGAAATCATGGGGTGGGTCGCCGGAATTTGTCCGGAATTTGGGAGTTTCTCTCTTGGCCTCAAAATGCCGAGTTACTGTTCATCTCTAAAATGCCGAAAAATACACCAAAAAATTTGAAAAAAACAAGGCAGAGGGAATAAACACGCTCTGATACCAAATGTAAGAAATAAATAATTCATATGCGAAAGCCAGGATTAATTGAAGACAAACCTCTAGCCATTGTTCTTGTTCGCGTTCGTCAAAAAAGCCTGAAATCAAGAAGGTAATAGGCGCACTCTACTAACTAAATCTCCTCACGTACTGATGGTGTATTCTAAATGTGAGGATTTTGTGTTAGACCTTGTGATCACCCGTCAGAAATCAACGTACGTTCCTATTTATACATCGTCTCCCATCAAGACGGGCGGTTGTCACGAAAGGGTACGAAGCGTGGAAAACTTTATGTCGAACAGTCGCAACCTTTAAGAGAAAATGCGGGTCTAAAATGTGGGATCACAAAAAAATAAATAACAAGATCAAACCCTACACCTGCAAACGCAGGTATGTCTGGAGTGTCCAGACGGCGCTTAATGAAGCGCTTGAGTCTGCATTTGTAGATAGGACTGAAGCGAGTAACATGATGGCTTTGCTTTCGTGGCGATGAGGAAACAGAGAGAATGGCGTGAACGATGTGACAATCAAGGTCTTGTGCTGCGGAATTTGCCACACCGATCTCCACTATGCCAAGAACGACTGGGGCATCACCATGCACCTCGTTGTCCCGGGGCACTCTCTCTCTCTCGTTTATATATCAATATGCACTTTTGCCTTCGAAGATGGCCGAGTTTAATTAACAAAATTAGGCCTACCTCGAGCTTGGCAAGGTCTTCATCTCATTCAAATTGGGAGTGTGATTGGATTTGCTTATCGCTGCTGGGATACAGTGAGCTAACGGGATGATATCCGTGTGATGCGCATGACGAATGAAACAGGCATGAAATAACGGGGGTAGTGATTAAGGTGGGATGCAACGCAGGCAAATTCAAGATGGGGGACCAGGTCGGGGTGGGCTGCCTGGTGGCCTCCTGGCTCGAGTGCGAGTTCTGCGCCAACTCGCAGGAGGACTACTGCGACCAGATCCAGTTCACCTACAACGGCATCTTCTGAGACGGCTCCATCACCTACGGCGGCTACTTCAACTTGATCGTCGCTGATTACCGGTAACCTCTCGCCTTCTCTATTTCCATTTTTTGTTCATTTCCATTATTATTTTTTTTATTTTGTTTATTGAAAGACAGAGACGGGACAACGCACGTGTTGTCGGGATCTATGAACTATTGTTTTATGGAAGAGATTCCAAGGCACGCAACTCATGTGGATTATTGCGCTTCGTAGTATATATGTCTTCAGCATTGGGCTAAATTCAGAGAGATCCAGTCTGTTCGGGTAATAAGTTGCATAAAAATGGACTCACGTGAACCGCGATGAACTAGGAAACAGAGGAGCCTATCTTTGACCATGTTGATTTTGAACTGCGATTTCTATTCGATTTGTCACATGATTAGATAGACCTATAAACATGTTTATCAGTTCTGAATAAACTCACTTACCGAGCAAAAAAAGAAAAATAATACAACTACGTTTGGGGACCGTGAAAACGTTCAACAAACTCACCAATCGACAAAAAAAAAAGTCGGTCCAATCTGATGCCCAGTGTCGCCCTGCGTTCAGCCCTTTTAGGCCCCGATTTGATGGAATGGATGAGATTAGATAACATAACCATGCTCGTCAACCTAGAGGACAACATAACACGATAGACCAACTTGATACAATCCACCGGTTGAGTAGGTCTAAGAATTAGGTTGATCGATGATTGCACTAACTTGAAATCCTTTGGTTGGGGTCACTTGCTCGTGCAGGTATGTGGTGCGCATACCGGAGAACTTATCCATGGACTAGGCAGCGCCGCGGCTGTGCTCAGGAATCACGGTGTTCAGCCCGCTGAAGGACAACGGCATGCTGGGCTCGCCAGGGAAGAAGATGGGGGTGGTGGGGCTCGGCCACGTGGCAGTCAAGTTCGGGAAAGCGTTCGGCCACCACGTCACGGTCAAAAAGCAAATCCCTCCAAAATTGGGTCTCCTTGAAAATTTAGAAATAATAAAGACTATACAAATAAATATGGCTGTCTAATTAAATTTCAGCAATAGGAACAAGGAACACTTTGGGATTGTTTCTAAGATTAATGGAAATATCATCGTGCTTTATACTTCGGCTTTAAGCATATAAGATCATATTTATATGACGTGGGCCTTATCTGTGCTTAGAAACGGTCCAAAAATAGAAACGAAAAGGGCCTAAAGAGTCGGGGAAACCGAACTATTGGAAAAACCGAAGAGATGTCCTTCACACGAGAGCATTAGGTTAGTGGAAGTCGCATGAATTAGATAAGGACGTAATTCGAATGACGGAAATTATTCAGCGGACTTTTAAGAGGAAAAAGTCAGGGACACGCGCTCGTTATCTCCAACCACTCGTATAATTTATCATCGATAGATGCCTTCTTGGAAAGAGAACCTTGCAAGCATCCGTTTTCCAGGTTTCCTCCGACGTCCGCGTGGCAACGCCGTGACCTCTTCAAATCCAACTAGGCTTGGTTTGGTTGTCTTCGTAACACAATAATATAGAGGAAGTTGAATCTAAACGTACACCATCAACTAGCAAAGCCATAGTTCATTGGAGAAGGAATCTTCTGTGTATGCTTATCACTGATGATGATACGAGGTTCAGTGATTAGCTGCTAATTATTTTATTTAACAGATCAATTCTTATAGAACAAGTGTGTGCTTATCATTTACTGGTGCCTTGTTGATATTCCTTGTTTCCTGGATTTGGCTTTGTTTTGTATTATTCTACCTTTTGCTCTGCTTCAATTTGCTTTGTCATGAAAGTCTATATACTTCTTATGTATCATTTTGAATAATGAATATAAATTTCCTTCTTAAAAAAAAAAAAAAAAAAAAACTTAAAGTTTCATTTGTTTCATGAAAAATCAATGATTATGATTACTTGTACCGTTTAAAATAATTGGTTAATAAAAAAAAAATTATTATCAATAATAATTTATGCTCAAACCTTTTCATAAATGAATATTTTTGCAAGTGGCATGAACAATCATTTTTTTTAAAATTATATAAATAGTTCATTGATTGCTAAACAAACGGAGAACTAGTTCTTCTCTAATTTCCCGGTTCTCGTGATCCTCAACGATTGTGGCATTATATACACGATAATATCGTATAATACGATAAACATATGGCGTCATGAAACCACGCGTGGATTTGGGTGGTCGAGAAGGCTCTCGGATGAGGCGGACGCTGGAATGGGACCCGTGAGCGCCACGTGGCCAGTCGCTGGCCCAGATTTAGGTTCTCCGAACTCCTCGCGACCAGACATATTCATAGTTTCATACGCTACGGAGAGGTTGAGGAGTGGAAGCAATAAGGATGTACTGGGATTAGCAAGGGGCCCGATTCTGGAGATGAGAAGCAAGCAATCTCAAAATCCCTCGCTCACCCCATTCATCCACATCCTTTTTGCAGCATAAGTAACGCTACATTTTCGGAAAAAAAGGCTTATGCACTATGCATTTAAGTAATCAATTTTATCTTACGTTATGGATTTGCAAAATACGTACTTTACTACGAAAATTTTGTGAATGGATAAATGGAATATTTCAACCAAAAAAGATAAAGGGAATATCGTTTTATTCTAATTAATATATCTTTGATTCCTCTTCTATCAAATAATTTCTAGCAACTGACGAACTTATATATTATAAATATTCTAAATCTGTTATTAAAACAGTATAGACATATGTATAATTTCGCTCAATTTAGATTCACTTTAGGCAATTCCTAACTAATCGTGCATCTGACTATGAAGGAGGAACAAGTTGTTAGATATGTAAGCATCCTCGCAATGGCTTTCTGTAATGCGCTATCAAGCACAAAGTGGATACGGAGTGGGTAATCACAAATGAGTTAGAAATAACCAAGAGATTTAAATAATAAGCAAAGTAAACTTTAATGACATAGCGTGTTATGGCACGGTTCGAAATTTTTTGTGTGTGGGTCGGTGAATGAGGAGCTATTTCATATGTGAAAGAGGTATCAAATATGAGACTCAAGATTATGGGGTCACTATCGAAGGCAGAATCATATAGAAGAGAAGAGACGACAGTGGTGTTTGACAAAAACATTGCAGAATAAAGAAAACCCTAACATATATATACACACACACGTATGTCTGTATGTATGTATCTATCTCTTCTCTCTCTCTCTCTTTTTCTTTTTTTTTTCCTACTTTCTCCCACAATTGACATCTCCTTTTATAGAGGTTCTCTGGGGGCCACTTCAGCAGTATGTACCGCACTATTGCTCCTTTATTTATAGGTACGCTCCTAAATTTACATGTTTTCGTTGCCATCTGAGTAGCTAATCTGACTGAGGAAGAAAAGTACGATGTAAGGAAGCTTTTAGCACCAAAAAAATAATATAAAAGATAGACACTGAATAAAATTAGGAAAGAAAAGTGACGTATTATCTTACTCAAATATATTATCTCAATGCGTACCCTATATATGATCTAAATAACTATCGTAAATTCACTTGCCAGGTGCATTGGGCGTGCAATATTATTACAAGGTTAAGTTGACAATATTTTGTGTTGAACTTATCTAGTCGAATTGATTACCATAATTGGCTGAGCTAAAGTTGGAAAATGTTCTTTCTTAATAAGTTAATCCCCAACGAACTTAGAAGCAAACCAAGGGTAATGCTGGATACCCGCATTGTAGGAAACTTACCGGTCATTGAATAAGTTCGTGGGGTGCATGAAAAATAAAATCACATGCATCTTTTGCTATTTCAATCTAGCCATAGCCCATATGGTCGCATACTCATGTGAGTCAGATCATTATCGATGATCTAGATATTATTCCTTATTAGGATTCATATCTTCTAAATTGAGTTAATCCATGGCCTTAGCAACCACATTGATCTCTCTTCCCATCCTCCACGGTGTGAATATAACTTCATTAGGTGAACCTCTCTAGGGTAAAATATCTAGCCCTTTTTTTTGTGACCTTCAGGTAAAAATCTAGCTAACTTCTAGACGTTTGCACCACCCCAACTGCCCAATTCTTTCAAGGCACCCAAAAATATTAGGGGCAAAACAAGAAGAGGAAATGTACGAGAAATTGCGCTCGTTATTCTCGTTGCTAGCTATTTCTCTAACTTTATGGCTAAGCTTCCAGATATATGGATAAACATGAAAGAAAACCTCCCCGGAAAAGGGAGAAAATAGAAAGGGAAAGAAGGAAAATGCCTAATCATGTGTCCCGAAGCATCGCAGGTACAAAAGCACACCGTGTGAGGGAAGATAACGTGCGAGAACAGGCAACTAACCAAATTTGAGGCGGTGCTCGATACAATAGCCAACCGTGGCTTCTTCTTTCAAGCCAGAGACCCCTATATATACAGCCTCACTCTGTGTTCCTGAGATCGCTTTCAAACCCTTTGCAGAAAAAGACCATTGAATTCTTTGATCAAGCTTTTATTCTCCACGATTTTGACGTTATCACATGGCTCAGCTCAGAAAATTGGTGTTTCCCAAGTTGAGATCTCCATCGCTGACCTCCAGTACGTCGTTTCTCTCCTATCAATCTCTCTATCTCCTTGTTCTTCTTGTATCTAGTTAGTGATCGGAACGAGGAAACGTGGCTCACTGTTTGGACAAATTTTTTTGAGCAAATGAATGCTTCGAGCTCTTTATGTTACGATCTGCTGAGCTTTTTATACTCTCCTTTCTCTCGTGTTTCATCGCGTATCCTACATGAAAAGAAGTTTTTTATTAGTCGATAAGAACTTCATTTGCTTGCATTTTTGTTTATTGCCAAGAGAATGTATTTTTTTCTAATGGAGATTGGTGAATTATAATACATGGCTGTACAAAATTTCTCGGGGAAAAAAAAGCCTAATGAATTAAGTAATGGCTATGAGATCACATAACTTATCCTTTTGGCTTTGACAGGTGAGTCCCAGAAGGAACGTCTACATAGCATGTCTAGCAAGTCAAGCAGCGTCAATCAGGAGTACACACAAGCTTTGAGAACCAAGTCCTACGAGGATATGTGTACTAAAGTCCAATCCCAGATTAGAAGAACAAGCATTCGCAGAACGCTCTCCTCACCTTCTCCTTCTACCAATGCCCATTACATGGTGCACCTCTCAGAATCGCTCCTCGAGCCCGGGCGGGAAACCCTCACAAAAATGATCAAGGCCTTGAATTTCCATCGTCTTCTTGTTGGCTACTTCGAGGCGAGCTCGGAAGCATGCGACATGTGCGAGTTGCTCCTCCGGGGGATCTATCAGACCCGCACCAATTACCAAAGGATCAGAAGGGCAATCAAGTTGGCAAGATTGGTGTTTGAAGACCCAAGTCATGCAGAAGAGCAGAGCCGTCTGATATGCCAAGAGCTGTCCTCGTTCGCCTCGCTAACAAACCCCTTGTCGGCAATCGCCCAGGCCCAGTTGCCACGCATGCATGATAATCACGTGGCATTGTTTCGCCAGTTGATGTCCAAGTGCAAGCAGATGCGGAGGAGAATGAAGCTGGCTAGGGCTTGCAAGAGGGTCAGAGGGCTCGGCCTGATTGTTTCCTCCGGCCTGATCTCGACCACTTCGCTGGTGCTGACGAGCTTCAGAATTGGCATGTGCAATAGGAAGGTGAAGTCCATTAGGTCGTCTTCATGTCCAGAGAAAAGCTTATCAACTGAAGGAGTCAGCGCACAGCTCGATGTCGCAGCGAAAGGGGTGTTCATACTGATCAACGACATGGACACTATCAGCAGGTGGGTCGGAAGATTGCATGACGAGGTTGAGCATGGAAGATCGAGGGCTGGGATGGCGGTGAGGAATTACACGAAGAAGGGCGAGATCGTGAGGGAGGTGACGAAGGAGTTTGATGTGCACAATGCCTGCTTCTTGGGGCAGCTGGAGGAGCTTGAAGAGCATATATACTTGTGCCTTCTCACCATGAACAGGTCAAGAAGGTTGGTTGTGGAAGAGATCTTGATCTCTCAGTCCATGAGCTGAATCAAAGCGGTCAATAATCAATTTATATGACGAGTAATAATTGCTTGTCAAATTAGACCTTTTTGTGGCAGCTGCCTTCTAACAATATTATTGGCACCCAAATAAGCTTCAATTTTCTCCTCCTTACTTAACTATTGTTGAGATGTTTCATGACAAAAGGGCTCCATCAAATGCTTGTATTGTGTGCATTTTGTTTAATACAATGCTCGTTTTTTTCATAGAAAATATGTGATTTGAAATATATTTTCCTAAAATTGTTCGCTTATATCGCTTGATATAATTAATCAATATATAATATTTTCATTATTGATAATAATATATATCTAAATATTTTCGTGAGCAATGACCATGTATATCTTTATTTATTTTTGTAAGAGAAGATATCTAACAATTCCTATTCTAAAAATAAATGAAGTGATTTCTAGATATGTATCCGTGGGGACAAGATATTGTGGAATCTTTAAAAAAATATAAACTGAATCTTGTATACATTCGCAAGATGTATAACAATTCTTTTTATTAATCATGAATGATGAGAAATCCACAAACTTTTGTTAAGAGCATGAAAATAAACATCAAAAGGGTACCAAAAGAAAGCGGAGAATTTCCACTACAAGAAACAGAAAAATATATGCCATTGGGAGATGATATTGAGAAAATCACCTGGAGTTCTCTATATACAAAGACGAGCAATGGAGAAGAGAGAAGAAATCATTCTGCTTTACTCTCGGGATGATTCTACACTGTTGCTTGCCTTTTTCATGCCACGTCGATGGCACAAAGTGAAGATTTCGACAATGGTCAAAGCTATCAAGAGAGGGGAATTGATATTCTTACTACGTTTCATCCGTTTCTTTTTTCCCTTTTCTTATGCCAAACTACCAAGCTTCATACTTAGTAAAATTAGTTTGTGTAAATAACCATACCTATTTCTCCTACAGACTCTTAGGTACACTCCTAATATCACATGTTTCCATTGTCATCTAAGTGGCTAAATCTGAAAGAGGAAGATGAAAACGATGTAAGGCACATACATATACAAGGCTTTTAGCGAAAAGGGAAAAAAGAGAGAAAGAAAGACAATGAATAAAATTAAGGAAGGGAAAAGAGATGAAGCATCAAATTCTAAATATATTATCTTAATTAAGATCTTATATATTAGTTAAATATTTTTAGCAAATTAACTTGTTAAGTGCCTTGGGTACAATATTATTTCAATTCTAAGTAGATGACTTTTGGATTAAACTTATCCAGTCAATTTGATTACCATAATCAAGCGGACCAAAGTAGGAAAATGTCCTCTATTGGTTTCATCCATGACAAACTTAGAAGCCAACCAAGAATAGTGCTGGATAACCTTACCGCGGGAGAACTTACCAGTTATAAAATATATTCGTGGGGCACGCGAAAATAATCACATGCATCCCTCGTCGTTTCTACCTAATCATAAGCCATATGATTGCGTGCTCACTAGAGCGGATCACATTATTTATGCATCATATGCAATAAAAAATAATCTAACTATTATTCTTGACTAGGATTCAGATCCTCGAGATCGAATTTCTCCATAAAGTTGAGATAATCCATGCCCTTAGACACGATGTTTATCTCTCCTCCTTCACTGTGTGAATATAATTCTATTAAGTGAACCTCTCTAAAGTGAAATATCTAGCCCCTTTTTTGCGGCCATAAGGTAAATATCCAGTGAGCTTCTAAGCGTTTGTAAGCAATATACATACATAATATACATACATACATACATACAATGCATACATACATAAATCAAAGAAATCTTGTGACCAAAACAGTATGAAGACGATCAGCCGTGTGTCGGCATCAATCACTCTCACCAAGTGTTGCCCTACCCCAGATGCTTCATTCTCTAAATTTTTGTGGCTCAGCCACCAGGCATCTGGATAAACAAGAAATAAATCCTCAAAAAAGTAAAATTGAAAAAGGAAAATGCCTAAGTCATGGGTCTGAAAGCATTGCATGTTTCGACCAAAAAATCAATAAATAAAAAAGCATGGCACGTAGAAGAACACGCCGTGCGAGGGATGATAACGTGCGAGCAAAGACAAGTAACGAAATTTGAGGCGGTGCTCAATACAATAGCCAACTAAGGCTTCTTCTTACAAGTCAGAGACTTCTATATATACAGCCTCACTCTCGTGTTCCCCAGATCTCTTTCCGACCATTTGAAGAAGAAGACGTATGACTTCTTTGATGATGCTTTTAGTCTCTGCAATTTCAATAATATCGCATGGCTCCGCTGATGAAGTTGGCGTTTCTCAAGTTCAGATCTTCATTTCCGACCACCGGTACACCGTTTCTCTCCTTGTCCTTTTTTTTTCCTAATTAGTGATCCGAACGAGGAAACATAACTCAGCGTTGGTAAAGATCTTTTTGAGCATATTAATGTGTTGAACTCTATATGTTCTGATCTCCTGAGTTTCGTATCCTCTCGTTTCTCTCGGGTTTAGTCGTGGATCCTACTTGAAAAGCCGTTTTCGTTATTGAATTAGAACTTGGGTTGGTTGCAATTTTAGCTCTTGCCAAGCAAATGTATTTTTTGTAATGGTGATTGGTGGTTTACAGTACATGGCCGTAAAAGATTTATTGGAAAAGGAATGCCCAATGAATTAAGTATGGGCCATGAGATCATATAATTTATCATTTTTTGTTTGACAGGGGAGTCCCAGAAGGAACGTCTAAACAGCCTGTCTAGCAAGTCAAGCATCGTCAATAGAGAGTACATACAAGCTTTTAGAACCAGGTCCTATGTGGAAATGTGTACTAAAGTCCAATCCCGGATTGGAAGAACAAGAATCGACAGATCACTCTCGTTGCCTTCTCTGCCCAACTCCGCCCATTGCATGGCGTACCTCTCAGAATCGCTCCTCGAGCCGGAGCTGGAAACTCTTGCGAACATGATCAAGACTTTCAATATCCATCATCTTCTTGGCGACTACTTCCAAGCGAGCTTGTGAAAGTGCTAGTACAAACACTTAGAGGAGGGTGAATAAGTGTTTAAAAGAAGTCTTGATAAATAAATGCGGAATAAAATAATTTGTGAGCAAAGTCTGAATAAGGATCATAGTCTGATTAAACGAGTCACCAGACTTCTGATAGATATTCAGAATTTGTTATGCGATGGAACAGATTTCTGAAATAATCTGTAAGTATGCAATAGACTTAAATAAGAAAAGTTAAGGAAATAGAACATTGCACACGAAATTTATAGTGGTTCAGCTTAGATCAAGTTTACGTCCACTCTCTCATGCTAACAGCCTTCTAGCTGAATTCCACTATGTGATCAATAATAGATCACAACTTTGAGTGCAAACACTCAGTGGTAGATCACACTATCTCACTAAGTCACTCTTTTGGTATTTTTCTCATAATCACAAACATTTAAGCTCACAAAAGATAAGTGTATAATCGAAATTCGCTCAAACTTTGGAATTATAAATTCTACCCCATGTCTCTTACTTTCTCCTCGATCTTTGATCTCTTTAAATACTCCTCCACTTCCAAACTAGTCATTGGACAGTATCTAGAGGATTGTCTTCTAATCTACCCATTTGTGTATCAAGAAGATTTAGTAGATGTTGAGTGATAGAAGAAGAATTTCAAATTGATTCTGATCGCCCATACAAACAGAATATTTGTTTCTATAAGTAGAGCTTCTTCATTGATAAAGTTCTTATCTTCAATATCTAATTGTCAATTAATTATATTGAGTCAATAAAATCTATCTTGATGTAGAATCCTAACCAGATCAGTAGCCATTATACGTTGAGGCTTATGTTATGTTTTGTCAAGTTGTCTTGTTCTAAACATGCTTCATTTTGAATTTGTTATGTTCTGAACTTGTGTCTCTTTCTGTATATAAAGTCTGAGTGTGTTCTATCGGAAGTAAAGTCTAAGTGTTTTCTATCTGAAATAGAGTCTGAGTGTCTTCCGTCTGAAATAGACTTTACAATTTAAACATAAGTCTTGTTGACACCTTGAAAAAAAAATTAATTATTGCATGTAGATTATCTAGGTGTTTAATATAGTTTTTAATGGAATATGTTTTTCCTTAAAAAAATAATAATAATAAAAGAAGCAAGTTGGGGCCGATGATCTGAATGTGACTAGCCAAGCCTAGGAGATCATATTGTAATTAAAACGGCAAGTTGGGACCAAAATGCAATTTCCAAAAGTTGAGGGACCAATTTGCAAAATTTGCAAAATTTTGCCCAAAACGTTAAATCATTATCTTGGCCCCCAATTGAGTTGAAATTGAACTTGGGTCAGGTATAATTAATCGAATCGGGCAAAAAGGACTTAATTGATTGAATTTGGCATTTTTGGGCAAGAAAATGGCCAACTTTGAAGGACTTTCTTGCAAAATTGGGAAAGAGAACGTTGCACACAAAATTTATAGTGGTTCAGCTTAGATTAAGCCTATATCCATTTTCTCATGCTAACAGCCTTCTAACTGGATTCCACTATGTGATCAATAAGAGATCACAACTTTGAGTGCAAACATTCAGCGGTAGATCACACTATCTCATTAAGTCACTCTTTTGGTATTTCCCTCACGATCACAAACATTTAAGCTTACAAAAAAAAAAGTGTATGATCAAAGTTCGCTTAAACTTTGAATTATAAATTTTACGCCATGTTTCTTACTTTCTCTTCGATCCTTGGTCTCCTTAAATACTCGTCCACTTCCAAACTAGCCATTGGACAGTATCTAGATGATTGTCTTTTAATCTACTCATTTGACATCTGTATCAAGAAGATTTAGTAGTTGTTGAGTGACAGAAGAAGAATTTCAAATTGATTACGATCGCCCATACAAACAGAATATTGGTTTCTATAAGCAGAGCTTCTTCGTTTAGAAAGTTCTTATCTTCAATATCTAATTGTCAATTAATTATATTGAGTCAATAAAATCTATCTTGATGTAAAATCCAAAC
Organism: Eucalyptus cladocalyx; assembly: GCA_017140615.1. Lineage (NCBI taxonomy): Eukaryota > Viridiplantae > Streptophyta > Magnoliopsida > Myrtales > Myrtaceae > Eucalyptus > Eucalyptus cladocalyx. The sequence continues at coordinate 15,858,490 of CM029521.1, forward strand.
CAAATCAGTAGCCATTATACGTTGAGGTTTATGTTATGTTTTGTCAATTTGTCTCGTTCTAAACATGCTTTGTTCTGAATTCGTTATGTTATGAACTTATGTCTCATTCTGTATATAAAGTTTGAGTGTGTTCTATCGAAAGTAAAGTCTAAGTGTTTTCTATCTGAAATAGAGTTTGAGTATTTTCCGTTTGAAATAGACTTTACAATCTAAACATAAGTCTGAACATATTTTGCTTTTGAACATACTCAGCCTTAAGGTCTGGACATAGTTTGAATAAGTTCAGCTTCAGCATAGAGTCTATCTTCTAATTCTTCCAAATATAAACCTTGATAATATCGTTTACATATTATATATGCATAGTCTATTACTCAACCATTAAACACATTAATAGCCTTTGATTTATTTTGTCATCTTCAAAACATCATAAGGGATTTCCCAAATAGCTTGGACGCATGTGACATGTGCGAGTTGCTCCCCCGGGTATCCACCAAACTTGTGCCAATAACCAAAGTATCGGAAGGGCAATCAAGTTGGTAGAATTGGCATATGAAGATGCCAATCATGTGGAAGAGCAGAACCATTGATATGTCGAGAGCTGTCTATGTTTGCCTCATTGACAAACCCTTTATCGGCGATCACCTCAGTCCAGTTCTAGGGCATGCACAATAATTACCTGGCATTGTTTCATGCATTAATGTCCAAGCACAAGAAGATGTGGAGGAGAATGTAGTTGGCTAGGGCTTGCAATAGGATCGGAGGGCTTGGGCTGATTGTTTCCTTTAGTGCAATCACAGCCGCCGCGCTGGTGCTGGCAATTCAAAGTGTTGTCGGCATCTCAGCAATGTTTGGGGTGGCAGCAAGTTGCTGCATTGAGGTGTGAAATAGGAAGGGGAAGTGCATTAGTTCATCATCATATCCAAAGAAAAGCTCATCAACAGAAGGAGCTTGTGCATGTCGCGGTAAAAGGTGTATACATACTGATTAATGACTAGGACACCATAAACAGGTAGGCCACGAGATTGCATGACAAGGTCGAGCATTATAGATGGAGGGCTGGGATGGCTGTGAGGAATTACACAAGGATGGGCGAGATGATGTGGGAGTTTGTGAAGGAGTTTCATGTGCATACTGCCTGTTTCTTAGATCAACTAGAGGAGCTTGAAGAGCATATCCACTTATGCCTTGTCACCATGAACAGGTCAAGAAGGTTGGCTATGGAAGAGTGAGATTGTTTATACCCAGAAACACTTCCCATTCTAACGAAGTCTAGAGTGAGATTGTGTCTAGAACAAGGAATAGTCCAAAATTAGTCTTATCATTCTTGCGACATAGTTCCAGAATGAACTTATTAGGAAATTATTCGACATTGTCTAGCTCTCTAGCAAAGTATTTCTCTTACCTTGTTTAAATGCGTTGATGAAATCAATCACAAATTGATGAAATCAATCTTGCAGATAAGTTACTTTTTGGGAAGCATTTACTTATGGGAACCAAGATTCTGATTGTATAGGCAATCAGAATCAAGTGGAAATTCTATTCATGACTTCAACGGCCACAAGATCCCTTTAATTAATTCTGTTCAACAACTCGATTGGAAGAAAGTTCCTCCGGAGATTGTCAATGGCTAGTATCGCGTGAAGGAGTACTTAAGGAGGTCATTCAATCTAGAAGATAGTGGAATGTGAATTTGAGATTCCAAAGTCTGAGGCTACTCTAATTTTACTTGTCTTTGTCTATGAGCATTAAAAAGTGTGATCAAGAGAGAAAATACAAAAGAGTGTCTTAGTGAGATAGAAAGTTGTACCATAGAGTACTTGATTACATAGTTGTAATCTCTTGTTTGATTATATAATGGAATTCAACCAGTAGGCTATTAACATGAGAAAGTAGACGTATGCTTGATCTAAACTGAGCCATTATAAAATTCGTATGTACTTCTCTCTTTCCTTAACTCCTTCATTTAAAGTCTATTGCACTATTTCTGGTTATTATAGAAGTCAAGAGTTTCGTGTTTGTGATCTTCATCTAGACTTTGAGATTAATTTATTTTATTTTGCACTTATTTGTCAAGATTTCTTTTAAACACCTATTTACTCCTTTTTTAGGTGTGAGTGTTTGTTTTGTTGAAGTGTTTTTACTTCTAAGTTAAAGATTTTTTATGACTAGTATATTGGCTCGAGGGCTCATGGAAGGATAGAGTAACACTAGACTACCATAGTTTGATGAAAAAGAATATAATGTATGGAATAACAACATGAAAGCATTTTTTTAGATCCAGAGATCCTCTGGAGTGGGATGTTGTGGAAAAATGGATCAATCCAAAGGCTAGTTCTGTTACAAATAAAGGCAAAGAGGTCATTGACAAGGATGCTTAGCAATCTGATCAAGTATAAATTATCAAAAGATAGGCTCTTGATGCAAAAGCTATTTATTCCATTTATTGTGTTTTATCTCTTACTGAGTATAATAAAATCTCTTTATGTAAAATAGCCGAAAAATTTTAAGATAGACTTCATATTACTCATGAAGGGACTGATCGTGTAGAAGAGATAAAAGTGAACATTCTACTTGGCCAATATGAGTTCTTCAAGATGAAACTGAGAAAGTCAATTGGAGATATGTTTTATTGTTTTACAAATATTGTGAATAGTCTGGCTTATTAAGGACAACCAATATTTGCTTCAATGAAAGTCAACAAACTTCTGTGAAGATTATCAAAAGAGTGAAATCATATTAAGACCTTAATACGAGAGACACAGAGAACTATGCCATTCTCTGTTGATGAACTCATGGGCACTCTCCAATCCTATGAAGTAGAATAGATCAATGATAAAGTCGACTCAAAAGGTAACAAGTCCATTGCACTTAAATCTAATGTTGATTCTAATGATATAGATTTAGAAGATGACTTGAATGACAAAGAACTTGCTTTCTTAATAAAAAAATTTTAGAAAGTTGAAAAAGAAGGGAAATAAGTTCAACTAGAAGAAACAAAACAAACAAAATTCCCAAAGAAGGTCAATGGAAGAAGATGAATCAAATAAGGATGTGACATGCTTTGAATGTAAGAAAAAGAGGCATATCAAGCCAAATTATTCTTTGCTGAAAATGAAAAAAAAGGAAAATACAAGAAGTACAAGAAGGCACTAAAAGTAGAAACTCGAAGCAATACAGAATATGAAGAAAGTGATGAGAGTATGCAAATATCTATATGATGCCAAAATCCATCTTAGACTCGGAATCAAAATCTAACTTTAACTCAGACTCTAAATCGGACAAGGAGATTGATGTAAGACATTTTGAAGTTCCAATTAAAGTTGTTAGAGCTTTTTTTGAACCTTAATCCTCTATTAAAAGAATTTCCGAACTAAAGAGGGAAAATTATAAACTTAGACAACAGTGAATTTCTTGGAAAGAAAATTTTAGGAATTTGAAAATTAATTTTGATGATTTGAAGAAAAGTCATGATTCACTTTCCAAAGAAAATGAATTTTTGAAAAAGAAATTTTCAGACATTACTACAAAATTTTCAAATGGATCAAACACCACAAAATACACTCTTTCGTTCAAATTCCTTATTACAACAAATTTGGTTTGGGTTTTAATAAATAAATTATGTTGTGATTGATTTTCCAAAAGTCAATGAGAGACTCAGATAGAGACCTCCCAAGCTTGCTTACAAAAATAATTTCCAAAATATTTTTAAAAAATCTATTAGTCGAAGTGCTGTTAAATGTTTCAAGTGTAGAGATTCAGAACATTTTGAGAATGAATGTGTTAAAGTATAGAGGCCTATTAAGAATGATTAGGCAAACTTTTAATTATAGGTTACCATTAAGTGAAAGAGCAAATGGTATTTGGATAGTGGATGTTTTAGGCATATGACAGGAGACTCGAGTAACTTTATCAAATTAGGAAAAAAAAAAAGAAAAAAAAAAGGAGGAAGTGTTTCCTTTGGTGGAAACAGAAGGGAAAAATTGTTGGGCAGGAATAGTGAAAATTGACAGCTTGATCATCAATAATGTTTCCTTGGTGAGAGGTCTCAATTACAACCTTCTATGTATTAGCCAACTGTGTGACACAGGGTTCAGAATCAACTTTCAAGAGAATGTTTGTTCTGAAGTCAGTCAAGACTTCTCTTAGAATTTCACCGGATGAAGGCATGGTAATATATACCTTATGGACATAAATTCAGAAAATTCTCAATGCGTAATTTCAATATAAGATGAGGCAAATTTGTGGCATCGCAAGCTTGGGCATGTGAGCATGAAGCAAAGAGCCACACTATCCACCAAGAAGTTGGTCTGTGGTCTTCCAAGGATGGCTTACCAGAAGTTTGAGCTATGTACTACATGCACTTAGGAAAACATATTAGAAAATATTTTAAATACATAAACCATGTTTATACTAATCGTACTTTGCAGCTTCTACACATGGATCTTTTTGGACCGATGAGAATCCAAAACATTGGAGATAAGAAGTATTGTGTGGTCATTGTGGATGATTACTCAAGATTTACTTGGGTTTTCTTTTTGGCAAATAAAGCAGAAGTCTTCTCCTCTTTTTCAAAAATTACTAAAAATGTTCAAAACAAGAAGGGTTATGTAACATCCGGAATCTCCGTATTTATAATTATGTAATATTTGAAAATTTGTATTATGATAATGATACTTAGATTTTGAGCTAAGTATTATTTGCCTTAATATTCGAACAAGCACACGGAGACTTTAATTGAATTCCTAACTTTCGTAAGATGCTATTGGTAATTTTCGTGAATGTATATCGTTTTGAGTTCAACGTGTGAATCAAATTATATGTGTGCTAATAATAGAATGGTATTACTTAAATTACTAGTCTTACTAATTAATGGTTGTTATTAATCACATAAATTTTAGTTAATTGATAATAATATTGTTGAACAATTTGTATTAATAGTGCTAAAAAGAGTACATTTTGCTTGCTATATTTTCCATTGCAAAATTTATTAGTTAAAATTAAAAGTGCCAGTGTCATTGAAGAAAGGTTTGCATGGCCATGTGTTCTTAGAACATAATATTTTGAGGTTAAATTCTTTTACACTTAAACTATTTAATGATTATTGCAAGATGACTCATTTTCTTCATGCTTTTCTTTGGCCATGTGCAAGGGTCTTGCTTTGCATTATTATCACATCAAGCTTAAGGTTAACATGCAATCTTATATCTAATATTGCAAGAAATTAAATTATCTTAATTAGTTTTAACAAAACTTATTTTACTTTGCCAAAGAACCAATTTCGCTCCCTCAAAACTCAAACGGAAGTTGCTTGTGTTATTTTCCACTTTTCAATCCAAGAATTTGGAGAGTAAGCTTTGTATTCAAGTGCAATTAAGGTGGTAAAGACAATCGGTAGTTCATGGTTTGCATTCGTTTGAGGTAAGTGAAATTTCTAGTGTTAAGTTAGCTTAAATCTACTTAATTACTTCTATCTTGGTTGTATGATATCTCGAAATTTGGCCCTATTTCAAAATATATGAAGTGGTTGTTTCATCGACGCACTTATGGTTATTTTACTTTGAACTAATTATTCACGAGTTAACTAATCTATTGGGTGAGGTTGTAAAGGATTAAAACGCGAAAAACTAGAGAATTCAATCAAGGATCGACCCTTCGACCATAAGGATCGACAAGGGTCAACACTACACTGTTATAAGTCAATTAGCAAACTGATATAAATCAATTTGACGGAAGTATCTAGTTGATTTGCGGGTGATTCCACATGATTACGATATTTACGTCAAACGATGATAAACCTATATTTGTATTGATCTTATATTCAAGGTATACAATTGAACTCTCGTGATTACATGACAATTGATGGTCGTCTACAATTTGAAGAGGCACGAACATTAATTGAATATTATCGACCACAAGTCAACTGCGCAAGAACCCCTAAAAGCCACCCGATAAATTAGGTCATACTAAAGTGGAATTTGATTAATTTTTAATCACGATTTAATTTGATTTTTAATCATGAAATTCTATTTGATTTCGAATATTGAACTTTTGAGGGTTTCGAAATTAAATTTTTGGACATCGCCTTATCATCTGTTAAATTATTGGCATGTTTGAAATTTTTTAAAAATGAATTATCGGACGAAAATTTTGGGACCGAAAAAAGGAAATTTGGATCCAATGGCAAAATGGTGAATTATGGGCCAAGGATTTTGTTAAAAAGAAAAATAAATTTTAGAAGATATTTTGGAGACAAAGTACTTGGCATAGATCCCCTGCTGTATAGTTTTGGTTAAAAGTCAATATATTGCTTACCTTACCAAAAAAAAAGAAAAAAAAATACTTGGCATAGAGGAAATTGAGGAAGAGTGGGGTAAGATTGATGGGATTTTGGACAAAAATCTTTCTTTCCCCTTTCCCCTTTCTTTTTCCTTTTTTCTTTTTATTTCTCTCTCTCACTCTCTCTTCCCCCTTCTCCTCCTGCCATTTTCCCCTTCTACAGAACGTCCCTCCCCCATTTCTCCCTCACCCTCCTCTCTCATTCTTCTCCTCCCCATCTCCTCCCCATCTCCTTCCCCCAATCCGACGTTCTCTCCCCATCTCCATGTTCATCATATCCATCTCTCCCATCATGTGTAGATCTGTCTCTCCTTTATCTTCACTGTCAGTAGGCGACAATTCATTTGGACCTCGCACTCCAAAATCCTGACAGTAGCTTTTAAGTTTCCCAGTAAGGCTCTCCATCTTCTTATACCAAACCTCTTGTTTGTTCAACTTATCCAACAACATCTGCTCGTTAGATGTACAACCCCAATTGCGCCCGCCAGCAGAACTGGGTTCCTTGGACTTGTCTGAAGGCTTAGGTTCCTTTAACCCCAAATCCTCTATTCCCAACCCAGTTCCGTCCAATAGTTGTATAGCCTTGTAATGTAATTTAGGAGGCAACTCCCCTCGGGAAATAGTTCTTTTAAGAATTCAAGCAACCCATCAAATGTATTAATCACTTGAAAAGTGTTTGAACATGCGTCAACTTAGTGACGGGTGTTACCCAAGGTTCGTCATTAGGCTATTCTATTAAGCAGAAGGCGAATCCCATTCCCCTCCGTGTCTTTGTTCAAAACAAGTTTGAGTGGAGGTCGTGCGGTAGTTGCATATCCTTTCCAATATCAGCTTCTCTGTGTAAAAGAGATTGATCCATCGCTGGCTTTCCAAACCCGAGCCATCCATACAAAAGATTCACCATAAAAATCATTTACCTATCAAAGGTGGGTTTCCTCGTTAAGAAAAAAAGTTGAACTCCCATGATGCTGCTAGCCATCTAGAATTAATGGGATGAGTAATATTTTAATCCATTCCCGATTGAAGGAAACTTTCTACGACGATGCCTCTAATCTTTGAGTCACAAGTTATGACATCACCCAGTTTTACGCTAGAAGAAAAATAGATACAGGTAATGTTCGTATTTGTAACTTGTCAGTCAGAATACTGATTGGGGGAAAACATGCCCTCTTGAGATGTAAAACGACATAACGCTATTATTCCATGCTAAGTACTCCAATTATACCACACAACACAAGCACCGTTTTTTCCAACAAAACTTCTAACTTATCAAATCTTTTCTGGCAATGATTCTAACTCTGTTACCAAACAATATAGCACATATTTTTACCAAAAAAAAAACAATATAGCACATATGTATAACCTCACTTAATTCGGATTTTCTTACTTTTATTCCTAACTAATCATGCATCTTACTACAAGGGAGGAACAATATATATATATATATATCAACATCCTGACAGAGGGTTTCGCTTACATGCTATCAGAAGAAAGTGGATAGCTAATGCGTAATCACAAGTGAGAAAACAGAGAAATTTAAATAAGCAAAGCGAAGACGGCACGGTTCGAGAATTTTTTATATTAATAGGCACAATAACAAGTTATTTCATAAATGAAAAAAAGAATTAGATGTGAGAATCAAGATTAACTGTGTCACTGCCCAAAGTAGAATTTAAAAGAAGAGAAGAGACGACAGAGGTGTTTCACAAGAACATTACGGAATAAGAAAATCCTAAGCCTTTTCACTTAGAAAAATAATCATAACTCTTTCTCCTCTCTTCTTTTTCTACTTTCTGCCACAAATGAAATATCCGTCTGTAGAGATGTTTTGCAGCCTGCCTTAGCAGTATGTATCGCACTATAATATATGGTAGCACATTGTTCATATAATGCTTTACGATAGCGACTTTATAGTGGGCTGAAAATTTTCTTTTAACTTGTTCGAGGAAAAGTATAAAAAAAGTCATAAATCTATAGTATTGATACCAATTCAGTCATAAATATTTTCATTAGACCAATTTAATCATTGACTTTTTCACATTGTCACATCAGAGTTAGCCGGACGGTTGGTACTAAGCAGTGTTCACTTTAGCACCAAGCAGCCAATATTAGCTGGAAGGATTGAATTAGTACATATATGAAAAATGTTTAAAACTAAATTGATTTAATTGAAATGTTTATGACTTAATTGGTACTTAATGCCATAGGAGTCTAACAAAACAATTTACACATGTCATCTATTGAGTTTTGTTCAACACTTTAATCTCACTCAAAATTTTTCCACCGAGTTTCATCCATTTAATTTTTGGCCAAACAAATAACTTTCATCCTTAAGAAACTTGGTATGTATAACAGCTATACCTATTTCTCCTCACTTTTAGGTAGGGGTGTCAGTAACCGAACCGAAAACCGAACCGAACCAAACCAAAAAATTCGGTTTTTTCGGTTAAGTTTTCATTCGGTTCGGTTTTCATTAAAAACTGAAATTTTTTGGTTTAGTTCGGTTTTTATCGGTTAACCGAACCAAACCGAACCAACAAATAAAAGTGGAGAAATCTGAGTTTAAAAGAAAAGAAAAAACGAAAACCGAAAACCAAAAACCAAAAAACCAAAAAACCGAACCGAACTGAACCGAACCGAAATTTTGGTTCGGTTCGTATTCGGTTCAGTTCGGTTTTGGTTCGGTTCAGAAGATTTTTCTAACGGTTCGGTTCGGTTCGGTTTTTCTGAAAAACCGAACCGAACCGAACCGTTTACACCCCTACTTTTAGGTACACACCTAATTTTACATGTCTCCATTTCATCTAAACGAGGAAGATGAAAACGATGTAAGGCACACTCACAGAGCTTTTAACACCAAAAAGAAGAAGATAAAAGTAAAAGACAAAGAATAAAAATAAGAAACGGAAGAAGATACGAAAACAACTAACTATTTGGATGACCCTATGCATAATTTAAATATAGTGTCGTAGTGTTAGGAATAGGTGCATCCTGCGCACAATATTATTTTCAAGACTAAATTGACTAAATCCTATGGTAAAGTTATCCGGTCAAGTTGATTACCATAATTGAGCAGGGCAAAGTCGGAAAATGTTCTCACTTGGTAACTTAGAAACGAACAAAGAACAAGGCTAGAGAACTGCGTCATAGGAAACTCATAACTTATTAAATTGGTTCGTGCGGCACACAAATCTAGATATATAATGCAGAGATAAAGTGATCCGCTCCTCGTTAGCACGCAATCATATAGCTTATGGCTAAGTAGAAGTGGCAACGGATGCAAGTGATTACAAGTGATTGCGAATTGCCGCTTCCACCCAGGAATCATTTACATCGCTTGCTGTTTCTTCTTAGCCATAAGTCATATGATTGCAAGCTCATATAACGTGGATCACTTTATTTCTACATCATATATCTAGATCAGTGTGCCGCATGACCAAATTCAATTAGTTATGAGTTTCCAACGATGCGGTTATCAACATTGTTCTTTGTTTGTGTCTAAGTTACCAAGTGGGGACATTTTCTACCTTTAGCTCCCTAATTTATTGTACTCACTTAGACCAGAAGAAATCAGTCAATTTAGATTTGAAATAATACTACGTGCTCGATGCACCAAACATGTGATTTTGCAATAAAATTTTAAATCATGGATAGGTTGCTCATCAAGATAATATATTTAGAGTTTGATACTTTGTCTCATATTCACTCAATCGAAACGTGGAAAGAGTGGAGTGTACCAAAAATTGGAGGGGTAATAGATATAATCAATTATAAATATCAAGTTATGGTTTTTTCAAGAGAAAGGATGAAACTTGGTGGAAAATTTTGAGTGATATTAAAGTGTTGAACAAAACTTAATAAGAATGTAAATTTACCTCTCTTCATAGCTTTCCTCCATTGACGGAATCTTCACTTTTGGGCCATTATAGTGGCGTGAAAAGGGCGACCAAGTTATTTGTGTAGAATCTTTCTGAGAGTAAAATAAATTGATTTCTTTTCTTTTCTCTATTTTCTCATCTCTATTTATAGAGAGCAAGATAAGAATTTTTTCAAAATCATCTTCCAATACCATATCTTCTACTTTCCTTTTAGGGGAGATTCTCCATCTCTTTTGGTAACCTTTTAATATTTGTATTTTTGTTTTTGGCAAGAGTCGGTAGATATCTCATCATTCATAACAATGTATCATAAAGGGAAATGTTGGAAATCTCTAATTGTTAGGCATGTTTTGGTAACAAGTCTCAAGTCGGATTTATGCAAATACTTGGAATAGAATGATAACAGTAATTGTTTATGTGTATACAAATCTATCTTGAAATATCCATATATAATTAGATTAAAAAATGTCCAATTTAGGTGCAATATAATTCCCTATCCCTACTGTTCTTTTTTTTTTTTATTGATTTTTCAGATTGTCAAATCATTCATTTCAAGAACCTTTCTAGTGAAAAACAAAATGTTCAAAAAGTTATACTCCTTGTTTAAAAATTTATTTTGAGAATGATCCTCAGTAATTGATCTCACTTCCTTGATTGTAACTCATTACGATGCGTATGTTTGATAATGTAGTTTATAAGTCTTGTTTTGATTTAAGTTTAGTTTGCATGGTTGAGTTTTTTTTTTTTTTTTTTTTTTTTTTGGTGATTTTGTTAACAATTAATGTAGGTTTCTTTTATTTGAATAGTCTTCCTAGTTTAAGTTGGTTTCTTAATTTGAATATAATTCCTAGTTTAAATTAGTTTCCTAATTAGCATATATTTCCTAGTTCAAGTAGATTTCCCAATTTAAGTAGGCTTCCCAATTTAAGTAGATTTCTTAATCTAAATAGACTTCCTAATTCGAGTAGGTTTCCTAATTTGAGTAGCCTTCCTCGTTTAAGTAGGTTTCCTAATTTGAATAGTCTTCCTAGTTTAAGTTGGTTTCCAAATTTGAGTAGATTTCCCAGTTTACATTGGTTTCCTAATTAATATAGTTTTTTTTCCTTTTTACTTGAGCAGGCTTCCTATTTCAAGTAGATTTCCTAGTTTAAGTAGTTCTTCTAATTTAAATTAGCTTTCTAGTTTAAGTAGATTTGCCAATTTGAGTGGATTTTCTAGTTTAAATTGGCTTCCTAATTAGCATAGTCTTCCTAGTTTGAATAGGTTTTCCAATATGAGTACTTTTCCAAATTTAGGTTGGTTTCCAAATTTGAGAAAATAAAAATACAAGAACAAAGTTGCCACCAATCAATTTAAGTAAAGTTAGGTCAAGTGAACACCCATGGAGCCTAGATAGTGATGGGAAAGTCCATTAACTATGTGCATATGTGAATGATCTAGCCCAATGATGACATGAGATCTTAGGTCCAATTGTGATTGGCATAGGATGGCTTAGCATCTAATGGCCCCTTTTGGTACCACTCATCAATTTTCTTTTTTTTTTTAATAACAAATTAAAAAAAGGGGTAAGTGTAGTGGAAGTCCTAAAACTTGTTTTTTTTTTTTTTTTTTTGGGTTATGTCCTAAAAGTTGTTAACAAAGTATAATTTAGTCATAAAACTTTCAAACAGTACAAGTAAGTCTTAAAACTTGTCATAAAAGTGCATTTGAGTCCTAAAAATTTCAAAAAGTGCTATTAAGTACTAAAATTTCCAAATTTGTCAAATCAAATACTTTTGTTAACAGCACTTTTTAAAAGTTTTAGGATCCGTTTATATTTTTGTGACAAGTTTTAAGAGTTAATTGTACTTTTTAAAAATTTATGACTCAATTGTACTTTCGTGACAAGTTTTATAACTTCCAATGCACTAATCCTTGAAAATAACTTAAAATATCTCCAAAACACTCATTCTACTTCATTGTTGATATGGGTGAACATGTGGGACTACCCGAATTGGGAACCACTCGAACTGGATCCGATCGGCCAGTTTGGTTCGGTTCTTTGAAGGATCAGTTTGGTCCCTGGTTCCATAAAAAATGGGACCGGTGATTGTTGGTCCAATTCTTGATTCCAAGGGGGAAACAAACAGATGGACTAGACCAAATATTTTTTTTAAATATATTTTTAATTTCTTAAAAATAGCAATAAACCTTAAAAATAGTAAAAACTATAGTATTGTTTTAATATTTTAATTTTTTTTTATTGCGTGATTGGTTCCATGGGACCGGATCAGACCGAGAATTGATTAGCCCTAACTGTTGATTGACAATGTCATTTTCTCATATATAGTGGCATGATTCCATTCATATGTGTGTTTATGCAAATGCAATCATAATGAGTGAGAATAACATAATATGGCAATAACATGCAGAAATATATGACATTAATTCAAAATATGATGATAAAATGACATGACACGGCAATACATGATCACAATATATTATGGCATGGCAGTAATCACATACACTATGGCATAACAAATCCGATGCAAAACATTACGGTGAGATAACATGTCACACCCCGAACCTTGAGCATGTGCACATCCCTCGGTGGTCGATAAAATTGCGACGTCCTAGGACGCGTCGCCGACCCATTCATTTTATTGCACATGTGGAAGCATATAATAAAATTCCCATACAATACATATATGAGATAGAAAAGCAGGATAAAATTTTCACAAAACACTTTTTATAAACACACTGGGTTTATATACAAAAGTCTATCAAAAAGATCGACTTTCAAATAGAAGCTGTCCCATGACCTACTGGTCAGACACATTTGCCAATCCTTTGGACTCTACCTCCACAGGCTCGAGGGCTTCAGGTCCTCCACAACTCCATCAGGAGGGTCAGCTGCACCCTCGCTTAGAACAGCGTTGACTGCAATGGTGGGGATATCAAAACCCTGAAGGGGATCTACCCTATACCCATTGAGTCCATGGCGAAACCATGCCCTGAATCGATGAGGTACCCTCTAAGGTAGGTCCTCATCGACCCACACAGTGGTCACAACAAGCTTATAGACTTAATGACTCTCGGGGACAGGGACGTCTATGCTCCACTCGGTAACCCATAAGGCTGACCAAAACTTTCCAGAGGGACCACCATCTAAGGACTTGAAAAGTTAAGCTCACGACGGGATGAGACAATGTCTCAGCAAGTTCACGCCCTAAACCCCGACTAAGAAGGAAATACGCCTAGGGGCGGCCTAACCACATAACCACACAACAATAGAGACTCACCTCATCTTGGATCCTCCCTGCATGTTAGTACGGTTCATATTACATACATAAACAATAATAAAACTCAATCAATTGGAACGCTAAATCAGGCGCTGTTAAGACACTCAATCATGCGTTCCAATTTTATCACGGCCCAACGGGCATGGTCTACTCGACGTTTGGTAGTCTTCTGGCGTAACTAGGCATTGTCTCACCATATTGAGCATGGCAACGTCTACATCTAGACGGCAATCGCGAAAGAGTATCGATCCAGAATCTACTGCGACCAACATCCATTGTCTAGGGGCATCCCATATAGGGGCAACGTCCACCCAACTCATATCGAGGACGGCTTCTCATATCCATCACATGATCATTAAGTTCCAGCCAAGGATACCGTGCATTGCACTAAAATGTCTCAATTAAGATGATGCACTTGGCCTATTTCCTTCGTATTAAAAACACTTGGTGAAAATAATCGTGTGTGGGTACACGATCAGATTGAACTTTAAAAATTGACATTCTTTCTTTTAAAAACCCCACTATTTAATATGGTATCTAAAAAAATATTTTCGGTATCAAAACCCGACACCTGGTATTTTCTAATTAAATACCAAAATTTCATAATTTTGAAATAAATACTCAAAATCACAATCACCACTCAATTTACACAGATTAGCATTCAATTATATAAACTAAGCACACTATTACAATTAGCACAAAATTTCGGTCACCGGCTATTCTGGTATAATTTTTAGAATATATTAAATAATTAAATAAATAGAAAAATTAATTAAATAAATGCAAATAAACCCAATAAATGCAAATCTAGCCCGAAAATGCTAATTTAACCACCTAAACGACCCTAGAAAATTAATACATCAATCCACATAAATAGTACAATCTATTTAGCCCTTAATCAATCTATTCTAACCACCTATCAATCATAATTAAGTAATTAAATCACTAATCAAAACTAACGAACCACCTAAGTCATACTTAGCCTAATCTAATTACCTACTAAATGTCATTAACTCCATAAGCAGAGTTTAGTAAGTAAACTCATCGAATTAGCAGGCCGATGAGTCTACAGCGACAGCGACGCGGAGGCGAGCAACAAACAAGCCTACGACAACACCAAGCGAGGTCCGGAAGAGACCTAAAACGGGCCTTGAAGCTCTCAGCTCTTGCTAAACTTTGGCCTCTATCCAAGGCCAAAAGGAGCTGCTCAGCCTAGCTACGATGGCTGGAAGCAGCAAGGCGGGACCAGGCGGCTTGGACGAGCGGCGGTGGAGCTCGACAACGATGAACGGTGGTTGGAATAGCTTCGGCAGACGGCGATAGTGGCCAGGGCACGACGTGAGCAGGCGCGGGACGCGAGCATGAGTTGGAATCGGCGGCCTGGACGAGCATGCTCAAGTGTTTGCGGGCGTGCAACTGGCAAAGACGGTGGCTCGGCTAGTTGATGGCTGTTGCAGGGGGTCTCTCTCTGGTTCTTGAGCTCACAAACACAACAATGGAGGAGGAGAACAACTAGGAAGAGGAAGAAGACAGCTGTTGAAGAAGGGGGGCCACAAAATATCCTAGCACTCATCACACTTGCCCCACCACTTTCATCCTTCATCCTCAGCCACTTGCTGCATCAAGGCTTATCCAACAAGCTTCAATTTGGTGCCCAAATGTTGCAACTCTCTAGGCATACGAATTTTGTAACATTTCTCCTCAAATTTCATTCAATTCCTCTCCAAATTAACCCAATTGATGTCCCAACAATTCATCCAAGGTGTCCGCACTCAATTCCACATTTTTCCTTGCCGAATAATCCAACTTGACGGCCACAAATGCAATCAAAAACGATCTTCTAATTTTCTCGGCCCAAAATAGCCCAACTTTGGAATTTCGTCGAAAACTCGGGTTTGCAGAAAAATCTTTGGAAAATGAGTCAACATTCTTAAAATAAATTGTGACATGACAGAAATTTCATTTCTAAAATCGAGTTCAATTTCGTGGTTAATTTCAACAGAGCGCGATTTTAGCGTGACCTAATCTACCGGGTAGCTTTTGGGAATTTTTAGTACAATTGACCCGTGGTCGATTATTTTTTAGCCACATCGTATATCTTCAACTCATTGGTGACTCTTGGTTGTCGTGAAAATATCGATATTTCAAATATGAGCATAGGGTACGGAAATGACAGAAAAATCAGTTTAGTGCCGTTCGATGATAATTTTGCAATTAGATGGAATCACCTATACTTTAATCACATACTTTAGTCGAATCGACCTATCTCCAATCTTTGATCGATTTTGACAGTGCCGTATTGACCCTTGCAGATTAGTATGGTCGAGTAGTCGATTTCTGGTCAAATTCTTAGGTCTATTACGTTTAGATTCCTTAATGGCTTCACCTGATAGATTAGTTATCTCATGAGTGATCAGTTTAGAGAAAATAATTATAGGCATGTCGATGAAAAGCCCTACTCATTCAATCGAAAACAAAATCAAAAAATCAGGATGTCACATAACATGACGTGGGAACAATATCATTTAAACATGAAATGACAAATTTGATGCAAAACATAACAATAAAACGAGATGACATGACAATAATCACATCCCAAATGAAATGGAAAATCTGATGCAAAACATAATGGTGACATTTTTAGCCTCAATTCACGGTCTTTAATTGTGATGCCTATGACTTTTGACTTCTAGTATATTGTCATAGCCCATCCTAAACTCAAACCAAATCATTGTAGTAGAGGACCTATGTGTTGGTTCACAAATAAAAGGTTGTCCTAATGTAGTACTTTCATATATACACTACCTATTAGCAAGCAACAATAACGAGCAATTAATCGCGTTTCTATTATAACAATTATCATATCGGCCTAAATTCAGACCTAAACAGTCAATAGCCTACTAACAAGCAATATTTGGGCAGCACAACAATGTGTCCTATATAGCTTGAGATCTTATTTTGGCATTATGATCGCCTAAGAATTGTACATCCGATCATTCCTATGCTTATCATAAGGACATATCCTTGGCTTTGAAGTTTTAACCTTTGGATTACATCAACCTAAGAGAATGTTTTTTTTACCAAAAGTTCAGTATAGGGACATTTTCTAAATTCTATGATTCAAACTAGACATTATGGCATTTTAGTATTCATTTTGATACAAATTTGAAAATGGGAACCGAGACTTATGTAAAAGCATGAGAGTTTCGAAATCTGCATAAACTAAACACATGCCAAATCAAGATAAATGTGAGAACCATCTCAATTTGACAGAGTTTCAAGAGCAAGAGATCACAAAATAGATTAACCCCGTAGTTAATATAATGTAGAAATGGAGGGGGTATTTATAGGCTTTTAGGGCATTCTAAGGATAAGGTGTGCACCCTTCTCGAGGCGGGTGTGCCTCCAGTCGAAGTTGACTTTTTCCAAGCATGTGTTTCCTCCGTTCCACATTTGATTCTTGTGATATTTGTGCCTTTGGAATGCTCGTGTCAGAGATTTCCTGAAGAGCCCAAAATTATTTGGTGAAAGTGCAAAATCATTAACCCAAGGTGTCAACCCATACTTGGGCCTTAGGCTCGGGCTATGCATTGGGCGTCATTTTGGTGCTTATCCTTTACAATGATCATTATTTTATATAACTTAGAAGTTTGAAAAGTTTCGTTTAACATATTAAAAATTTCGAAGGACTATAGCTAAGTCTATCAAATGGGTGGGTCGGGTCAAGTTTGGGTTGGGTCAAAAATAGTCTGACCTATATTGACCCATTTAACTCTTTTTGACATACTTTTGTGCAATATAAATTTGATAATCCATATTTGACCTAATCTATATTACTGAAACACATTAATATTAACTTAATTTAGGTTAATCCACCCACTCATTTAATTCACTTTAAGCTCTTTGTTGACACCTAAATTTTTGCATAAAAAATGGGTTAATTTTTACCAAATAAAATAAAATAAAATTAAGATTGCATGATATATAGTTTAGAAACATTTATTTTAATTTATTTTATTCTATTTTATTTTATTCCATTTTTGCATTAAACCAACGGTGAAAGTTGATAGGACGTGAGATTTTTCACATATTCAAGTGAGATTTTTCACATATTCAGGTAATATACACCAATAAACATATTTTTTGGCAGAAATAAAGGTTTCGGATGGAATATTTCAAGAAATACAAAAGGCAATATTGCTCGGGGTGCATATATTTCAATAATATATTCATGGAGATTATGCACAAGCAAAATTAAAAACAAAATATAAATTAGAAACAAAATATACCGAGAAGATCAAATTCCTCCCCTATTAAAGGGTTGTGTGCGTACTGCAAAATGGGCCCTTTCTCTCGTTTTTTTAGGTTAGAAATTTAACATAAAAAAGAAAATTTTCTTTTTGTGGGGGGGGGAACAGGGGAGAAGGGCGTTCGACCAGCAAGGGAAAAGAGAGAGAGAGAAAAAAAAAGAAAAAGCAAAAAGGCTGTTCATCTTCTCCGGAGGTTCTTTTGCTGTGCGGCTGACCCTGGCACCGCCGGACTCCAAGCTGCACCACTGGTAACTGTTGCTTCCCTTTGCCGAACTGACGCCTGCTACCGGAGTCGCCCCTCACTCGCAACTAGCTACAGCGACCTGTGACGCTAGAATCCGTAGCTGGACCGTCCTCACTACACCACCGCCGATCTGTAGTGTTTGCCTTCGAGCCAGTCCACACGCCTATGCCTTCTGCAACCACGACCCAGTGCCCTTGCTGTGTTCGTGATTTGCCCAGCCTAGCACCACGCCTCCGTCGTGTCTCCGTGCTGATCGTCCACCGTGCAATCGTTGAGCTTCCCTCTACCTAAGCCGAGTCGAGCCGCTCCACTCATAGCCTGACGTCGATCCTTTGCCACAGCCCGACGCCGCTTCTCAGTAGCCAAGCCCCCTGCCGTCGGGTTGCCAACGCCGCCGGTCCACCCTTGCCAAAGCTTCGAACGGTGACCTATCTAGCCGCCGTTCGCTAACCCTAATTTTGAAACCCAAAATCCCAATTAGGTAGATTTCTTATTTTTCTAGATTGTTTATATTATATTATATTATATTATATTATATTATATTATATTATTTCTTTTATTTATCCAAAGTATTCCTTGATGTATCCAATTGAAAAACCTTGATATGTCATGATTTTCACAATTCAAGTAACCTTAGGTATTGACAATCTGATTTTCGCCAATCCAATCTCACGTTTGAGATTTGATTTACGGTTTATTTAAGATTGACCAAACCCGATCTCAATCTTATCTTGCTCCGATTTGCTGTCGTGTGGTTTGAGTCGATTTTGTTTTCGTAAAAAAAAAATCCAAAAAAATATGAGTTAAATTAGGTTCGTTTTAGAATATTCCTCATCTTAGGGTTATCTTGCATATTTAGATTGGAATTTTATTTCAATTTTTTTTAAAAGATCAATCAATTTGGGATGCTATTTTTTTTTTTTAACTTAGGTTGCAATTTTAATTTCGAATTAAAAAAACACAAAAATTATCATGCATATGTCATGTAGGATTAGGATATTCTTTGCACTTCATTGCATGTTAGAATAAGATTGCGTTTTATTTTTTATTTTATTAATTATAGGTTTAAATAATTTCTTCTAGTTAGATTGCATTTAAGGTTTACTTGGTTAAGATAATGTTCTAGCTTAAATTAGGATTTGGTTTAACCTAATTCCTAATACAAATTGGATGATATCTTAACCTAGGTAGATAATTTTCGCATTTTTCTAATTTCGAAATTCATGAAAAATAAAAATAAAAATTGTCTTAGAATAAATCAATTTCATTCTTTAGGATATACTTCATTTTATTTTCATCATATAGCTTAGGTCATATTGCCATGCCACATCATTTTATATTAGATTAGTAGCATGCATTGTATAAAGCATGGTTCTCATTAAATAAGTGAAAAAAAAAAAAGAAATTGCGTGTTAATTAGAAATCATATCTAGAACCGTCGATATGAATTCTAACTTAATATTGCAAATGCTTTCGCTATTTCGAGGTAAGCCCTGCAATTTATTCATTGCTTTTCTTGGATGTTAAATTGGTGGTTTGCGTACCCGTATAAACACCTCACATGTTACGGAGGTAACTTAAAATTAATTCAAGCTATTTGCCAAACATTTTTTCAAAATAAAAGAGAAAGGTACCGAAAGGGTGTTAGAGAAATCTAGCGCATCCAAGTGTAAAGTAAATCTCCTGTTACTTTGCTTGGATTTCTAATCAACCCACTGAAAATAAATTAGTGGCGACTCTTAATTAAAAAATCATTTGCATGTTAAGAACTTGAACCTAAGTTGTGAATTGGTATGGACTTGGGAGAGTGTGAGCTAAGTTTAAGCTTAGTAATCCATTAGCCAAACCCTAGGTGGTTCACCCGAAATTTTGGTCGTGGCACTCTTTATATATATATATATATATATATGTTACTTGAATAAAAACTTCACATCATATTTAAAATGTAAGTTAAAATTAGTAAATAAAATATAAATGTGAAAAACCATTAACTAAACCTAAGAAAACTTATTTCTTATGATTTTTTTTTTTAAATTGAATTGCTAAAACACTTTAATGCAATACAAATTTAATAGACAATTTTTATAATTTGTACAAAAAATTATTGTTTTAAAAATTAAAATTTTAATTATTTTTTTAACATCTAATTTTTAATTTTTTTAATTTATTTTTTTATAAATATAGTTTAACTTTTTTTTTCTTATTCTTTTTTCTTTTCTTCTTCTTCTTCTTCTTCGGCCGATTGTTGGCTGCAACGATGGCCTAGATTGAGCTAGCTAATGACTGGCGAGGCTGGAGCCTGGCCAGTTGTCAGTAATGCCTTCGCCTTGCAAGATCGACGAGGTCGAGCTTGCCTAATATTGACGAGGTCGAGCTCACCCGATATTGGCAAGCTCAAGGCTTGCCAGATTGGTGAGCTCGAGTCTTACCAATCCTTGTGACCTCAAGCTCACTTGAGGCTAACGAGTTTGAGCCTCACCAGTCATTAGCGAGCTCCAGCCTTGCCAGTTGTCGGCTAGGCCTTGGCCTTGCCAAATCAGTGAGCTTGAGTTTCGCTAGTCATTGGCAAGCTCGAGCTCGCTAGTTGTCGGCGACCTTGAGCTCGCTTGATGCCAACGAACTCGAGCCTCGCTTGGCCGGTCGTCGCCTGTCACCATGCTAGCCATTAGCTAAGGAAGGGGAGATAAGAAAGAGAAAAAAAGAAAGAAAAAAGAAATATAAAAAATAACTCTAATTTTGAATGTTATAAAAAAATAAAAAATAAAACATTTTTATAAAGTTATATGGGGAAAGAAAGAGTGTGAGGCTTGGGCTAGAAATGGGTTTTTAAGTCCAACCAATTTAAGACTCATTTAACTAGTTTCTTTAAAATGTAAGTGATCTATATATGACGCGCTTGAAAATGTAAGTGATCTATATATGACCCATTTATGATTTAAATGTGTCAATATGGGTTTAAGACTCATTTCGACACTTCTAACTACAACAAAATGAGTCATACAAAGTGCATTCATATACTAATTGACAATATGACTAGTATAGGCAATGTCAAGTTAAATAACGATAAGATATATGAAATTGTCCATCAATTGTTGACAAAGTGTAGGATTTAGAAGAGGAGCCCTATCTTTGGTATTAAATTTGGCATGGCTCTTAATAGTTATAGCGACCTTGTTGTTACTTTGAGAAATTTAATAACTAGAGATATCTAAAGTAATCTCTATGCTTAAAAAGTAGCTAACTTGCCCAAGACTTTTAATTTCAAATTGTTAAATGAGATCTATTTGGAGTTTTGAAATGCTAATATGGTCATCTTCAATAATAACCATGTCATCCACATATAAGAGCATTAAAATAGACCCACAATAAATGTGTTGAACAAAAAGAGCATAATCATCGGGGCTTGACCTAAACCAAGGAATTCCACTATTGAGCTACACTTGGAATACCACACACAAGTAGACTGTTTCAACCATAATATGCTCAATGTAATCAACACACTTTTCTTGAAGGATGATTATAGTAAGGAGGAGGCACCATATCAACTTCTTTAGTGAGACTGCCATTTACTAATGCATTTTTAACATCCATATGAAATATAGACCAATGCCTAATAGTGACAACACTAAGAAAACCATAAATAGAAATAAAATGTGCAACAGGAGTAAAAGTCTCTCCATAGTCAATGTCATAGAGTGAAGCCTTTCATAACTAGTCAAGCTTTATAGCAATTCGCATTTGCATCTACCTTTGTCATAATCTTGGACACCCATTTACAACCTATAGCGGGCGTACCGAGAGGCAAATAAACTAGCATGTATGAAATTCATCTAGAGCTTGTAACTCATCCATCATTGCTTACTATCAAAAATGGTTAGTACTAACAACTCTCTATGTGTGAGGTGTAAAAAGGGAAGCAATGGTAGAGTAATAATGGTAATCATGAAGTTGAGCTAGCGGTTAACTTACTCTGATGGAGCATTAGACAAAGGAGGATGAAATGTCAGAAGGTGAAGAATCCTCGGCTGGGGTAGACATTTCGGAAATTGCCAAAGTATTGTCGGTAGAGCTTACAACAAGGGTAGGAGGAGACAATTCTGTAGTGAGGGTTTAGAGTGGGAGATATGGGTGTCCTCGTCAAGATATAAATATACTAAAGGATTAGCCGAGAAGAAAATGGTAGTAGAAAATTTGAAAGAACGAAGAGAGAAGATCCAAAATGTAACGTGACAAGATACACGAATGCACTTAGAAACAAGATCCCAATGTTACACCCTATATACTCAATGCCATGTCCATGGAAGCAAACTAAAGGAGCATGGAATTTTTATTTTGTGCTTTCATGTGAAAGAAGGTGCATAAAGCAAGCACTACCAAAAACTCGAAGAAAATTGCAGTGGGCTGCAATTATAAAGATGCTCGAAATGAGAAATATTACCTATGTGAGTGATAGAGTTTGATTACTAGTGTATATAACTGTCACACCCCGATCCTCAGGCATGCACACATCCTTTACCTTTGGTCGATTTTAAAAGCGATATCCCAAGACTACATATCGTTGACCCTTTTTCATTTTAATATGCACATGCGGAAGCAATTATAAATCCCAAGACAATAAAACGATGGATAGAAAAGCAAGGCCATAATTTTCATATTGAATTCACAACCATGCTTTTATACAGATATAACTCAATTTGTTTACCATACTATTCACAAAGGTCTAGTCTCACACTCAACCATTTACAAACAGGGTTCACAAAGAGGATGGGATCATAGTCCTCATCCGGGTCGTACTCGGATCATCATCGGGGTTCTCCTCCAGGTACTCCTCTTCGGTTTCTTTCTCCTTAGATTCCTCATCAGGGTCCTGAAATGTTGTCCCACAACCGAGATGAGACTATGTCTCAGCAAGTTCTACCCCACTAAGACTCGATTAGGAAACCAATACGCTAACCGGGCTGCCTATACACGCACGGGTCAGAGGACTTACCTTGGCCTTAGATTCCACCTACATATTAGTACAGTTCAATAGGCACCCAAGCAATCACAGATTGATGTCTTGATCAATCGACCTAGTCGATTACATGTCAATCGGACCATTTCTAGGTCAAATCACTTCTCGATATAAAACCTCCCATTTGCACTCTCAGTCACAGAGCTATAGTAATGCTCTCAAGCGTCTATTCACCAAGGTGACGTAAAGTGAACACTTTACTATGCTCTCGGGCGTCTTTTTCGCCAAGGTGATATATTCATCATAGAGCCAACATAAACAATGGATAGCACTCATGCGTTCTTTAAGGTGCTGTTTTCACTAGTGATATCATCAATCACTGAGCCACATATGTCCATGATAATGCATGTAGTAGACAACACTCGTGTGTTCTTTAAGGCGTCATTTTCACCAGTGATTTTCTTATCACCGAACCACGTATGTCTATACTAATGCAGGTAATAGACAGCACTCGTGCGTTTTTTAAGGCGCCGTTTTCACCGATGATTTCCTTATCACCGAACCACGTATGTCTATACTTTGTACTTGATCGATCTCAGCCAAGATTATTCTCAGTTCAGCCTCACGATTTTCTCTACTTTACAACTCATCAAAGCATTATAAATGCTAAATAACCATACTTGCCTATCCACCAATCAATTATTCAATTTCACTCAAATTGCACAATTAATTCAATTCATCACAACGTAGAACTCAAATAAATAAATGGACTACACCACGACAATTAGCACGAAATTTCGGTCGTCGGCTATCATTGCCTAATTTTCAAAAATAAATAATTAAATAATTAATTTCGAAAATTAATAAATAAATACTAAAAATTCAATTTAAGCCCATAATGCCTAATTGAAGCCCGATAAGGGTCGGGACAAATCCCGAGATGCATTCAATAAATAGTAGACTATATCTACTTGCTAATTGCACAATCAAAATGTCTAATATGCATCTCAATTATCTAATAATCACTAATCCATTCTAATCTAACCACCTAATTGCACTTAATTAAATCTAATCAACCCCAAGATCATTATTCCTAGCAGCGAGGATTAGTGAGATTATTCACTTGATTAAAAGCGGGGACTGGGACATCGCAACGGCAGCCAAATTCCAAATTTTCGGTGGCGTCGACGGACTCTCGGGTCGGGCCCAAAAGCTTTGCAAACCCACAGAAAAATGATGGGCTTGGTCTTGGGCTTGGGCTTGGCTGCGGGATGGGCCTGCTTCGTGGGCCCAATATGGGCTGAACTGTTGAAAATTTAAGTTGGACTGAAATTCACGGGCTGAGATGGGCTTGGACCGAATGTGCAGGCTTCACTGGGCTTCAACTGGCTTCTTGGGCTGCTGGAATTGATGGACTGAAAGTGGGCTGGGCTGAGCGAAATTTGCTTGGGCTCATGGATGGGCCCAACTGCTGGGCTGTGAAATCCGCTGGACCCGTGGGCTGCTGCAGCTGGAATTTCTGTGGAAGTGTTGGCGTGGAGCTGCTTCGAGGATGGAGTCGCGTATGAAGGAGACGTGGCCACGGATCTGCTTCGGTCTTCACTTCGGTGGCCACGAGCTGGACGAGGAAGCAGCGAAGTAGTCGTTTGCTGGAGTCAACACTCAGGCAAGGATCCGCTGGTGTTGACTGGATGCGGCAGCGGGACGTCGAGCTGCTTCGTGAGTGGACTGGCACGCGGCAGAAGGGACAAACCGAAGTGGAGATGGGCTGTCTTCGGTGAGTGGGCTTCGTGGCAGAGGAGCGGCGGCTCGCTGGCGTGAAGATGGGGTCAACAATGAAACTTCGTGAAGAGGAATGTTGACTGAAGAAGTGCGCTGGCAGCCAAGAAGCGAAATGAAGAGATGGAGATGCGTGGAGAGAAGGCGTGGACACGGAGCTGCTGCAGGCGGATAGTGATGCCGCTTCACTGGTTGGACGCACGCGTGGCTGAGCTGTTTCGGTCAAATTGCTGCTGGATGAGGGAGCAGAGAAGGAGAGGAGCTCGGTCTTCACTGCTGGTGGAGGAGAACAGGCAGCTGGCGCACGGGCGTGAACTCGGTGGAGGGATGAAGGGGATTCGGTGGATGGGCAGGTGTTTTCAGTGGGGGATGTCGTTGCAGAGGAGAAGACCGAAATGCAGAAGCTGAATAATGAAAATGAAAGTGAAGCAGCACATGGACGAGAAGAGGTCGACGCTGCAGTGTGTGTGCGGCTGTGAGCGTCCGAAGGAGGGGGATGAATCGTGAGGTAGAAGCCAGCCAAAAAGGGAAGATTAGTCAACAACCTTAGCCACTCCAAATTGGATGTTCCCCTATTACTTTCCAATCAAATATCCATCAAAATAATCCAATTTAAGTGCAAAATTTCATCCCCAATTATTGATCCGAATTTCACTTAATATAGCTTCAATTCCTCACTCAATTCCTCACTCAATTCCCCAAATTGAGATCCGATTTCGTCGAAGGAAAATCCCGTACCATTTTCTGCCAGTCTCCAACACTCAAAGACTCAGCTTGAAAGTCAAAATTTCATTTAATTTGGCTTATCCGAATTTCCGGTTATTTTCCGCGGCGTCCGAACCGATTTTCCGTAAACATCTCGGAATCTCTGAAAAATCTTCTAAGACTGAGTCAATGTTCCTAAAATAGCTTGTGACACTAGAGAACTTTCAATTTCTGAAATCAGGTTCGAATTCACGGTTAATTTCCACTCGATACATTTTTAGCATGACCTAGACTACTAGATAACTTTCAAAACTTTTCAGTGCAAATGACCCGTGATCGATTTTCTTCGAGCCACAATGAACCCACTCGACTCAATGACGACTCTCAATTGTCGTGAAAATCTCGAGGATTCAATTATGGACATATGGTACCAAAACGATAAGAAAATTAGTCTAGTGTTGGTTGATGAGAATTTTCCAATTTAGTGGTGTCACCCACGATTAGCCACACCTCTCTATCGAACCAACCTATATCTGATTTCAAATCGATTTATATCTGTGCCGTAATGATCTCGACAGATGAGCACGTCGAGAAGCCGATTCTTGGTCGAATTCTCAAGTCTATTTGCCTTAAAATTGTTAATAGTTTCCCCAGATAGTCTAGTTATGTCTATAATGATCAGTTCTAAGAACAGTTCTATAGACACGTCAATGAAATGCCCGATTTATTCAATTGAAAACATGACTGAAAATTTGGGATGTCACAACAACAGTGTGCTAAGCTTCTCTCCAAAACTGTTCAAGATAAGATACTGAAATTAGAATAGTGCATGCAACATTTAAGAAATGCCTATGTTTCCTTTTTGCTTGACCATTTTATTGGGAAGTTCCTAGACATGAATCATATATCATAATACCATTTTGAGATAGAATTCTAAGCAACCCTATGTCTTTATATTTTATGGCATTGTCGGTATGAAAAATTTTAACATCTTGAGAAAATTGTGTTTTGATCGTAGTAACAAAATGATGATAGATATTAATAAACTTGGACGGATATTTCACAAGATAAAGTCTTGTATACTAAGAACGATTATCAACAAAAAATGGAAAATATCAAGATCCTCCCATACTGGGATTAGAGATAGTGCCCAAAAATCTTAGTGGATTAGGTCAATGGAGAATGAGATAAAGATTCTCTAATATCAGTTGGTACAAGGCAGACGATTTTTATCGTCAACAGAACCTAAATAACCTCTGCAAAAAGAGAATTCAATCTAGGGAAAGATGTATGATTTAAATGAGAATGTCAAGTTTTATATAATACTCTAGTAACAAGCTCAAATAGGTGTACCTCTACAGTCTCTCTCGATTGTTTGTCTTGTATGTGGATTCCACACATGACAACCATGAGAAAAGAAGTGAATATCAAAACCAAGTTCACATAATTTTTTTTTATAGATATCAAGTTTATGGAGATTTTAAAAACAAGAAAGGAGTTAGGTAAGGACAAAATGGAGGTGGAAACTTTCCTATATAACTTACTCTTAGCTATGTGCTATCGGCTATATGAATAGTAGGTGCACATGAGATGGAGAATCTAAATGGAAACAAATTAGATTTTGAGGTCAAGTGATTATAGTAGGTGGCATAAATTAACCATGAATTGGAAATAAATGGAGTGAAAGACAAAGTAGAAGTACCAGTGATGGAGGAACTAAAAATACCAGGTTCTTGAAGAATTATTTAAAGATATTCTAAGGATAGAGTGACGGATGATCTATTAGAAGAAGCATCTATTGATAGCAACAGTAGTAAATGGTCGTGCAAGTGACCATGGTTTTGGGGCCGATTGTCAGAACCAATAGCATTTGGACGCTAGATGACATCTTTGTGACAACGATTAAAAATCGTAGAAAAAGTACTCACAGGCAACGGGCTTCGATGGATCCGAGACTTGGTGTTGCGTGGCTACGCTTGTGGCGACTTCCAGCATTTGTTTGCGACAAAATTTCAAGATTCGGCTTATCTGAGAGTAGCGTGTCTGGTGGTAGTGTTCATTTTTCAAATGAGTGGTAGAAAAGTATCAAAATAAAATCTGAAGGCTATCGATTTGGTGAATGACAGTCACGGATGGTGGGAGACACGACCAGCAAGGCTAGCTTTGCCACGACCACCATGAGACAGACGCATTGGTCAATGGTCATTGCTCAAAAAACAACTCTCACTACCAAGATAAGAAATACGCAGAAATGAGAAATGTTAAGGTACATTAG
The DNA here is from genome assembly GCA_017140615.1 of Eucalyptus cladocalyx. Taxonomy (NCBI): domain Eukaryota; kingdom Viridiplantae; phylum Streptophyta; class Magnoliopsida; order Myrtales; family Myrtaceae; genus Eucalyptus; species Eucalyptus cladocalyx. Next base: position 15,886,252 of record CM029521.1, read on the forward strand.
CTTCTTTTATATTATAGGATGACTATATAAGAAAATTAGTTATAAGAATATAAATTACAATTATTCAAGAAAGATATATAAAATCTCCATATATCTTTTAATGATCTCTAAGGTTACGTTTGGTTATCTGTATTTCTAACTGAGATAAGATATGAAATCCATGGATTTTGCTATATCCCATCAACTATTTGGTGATTGTAGTAATAAAGTCGATATATTCATATCATGTCATGTGTATTATTAAATATAAAAGGCATATTAGTATAAATGAACCAAAAATTTTAAACAGAAATAATAAAAATCTCTCGCGTCACTCTTGTCTAATTTATTTTTATTTATTTTTTAATTTTATTTTCCTCTCTTTTTTAATTAATTTCTTTTTTAATTCTTTATTTCCCTTCCATAATTCTCTAATTAAATTTTATTAAATAGTAAACAATACTAATATAACTAAAATACTAAAATACCTAAAATATGTAATAATATATTTATATTTATATATTGAAATTATATTATGAAATAAATATTAATATAAAATATCTAAATTGTTATTTTGAATTTCTTATATTAGAATCCAAATATAATTTATATTGAACTATAATTATAATTTTGTTAATTTAAAAAGTTTGTCATTCAAGAAAAATAATTTTCCTATTATTAATACTAGAAATCCTATCTATCTTTATCATACATTTCCAATGGGATAATTTTATCTTATCTATGTTCCTCTTATATTCAACTTTATCATATTTTAAGCAAATACTGAATGCTTGGTAAAATAAATTTTATCATATCCTGAAATTTATCCTGATTGTCAAATGCAGTCTAATGGTTAATATGATGCTTTATAATAGCAACATTATAGTAGGCTGAAAGTTTTCATTAATATGTTAATGTATTCTAGTAAAAGACTTTACCTCTGCCATGGACTAAGTTTGGTTCAACACTTTAATCTCACTCAAAAAATTTCCACTTAGATTCTTCTTCTTTTGTGCAAACCACCGAGTTTCATTCCAAAAAAAGTTGGCGTGTATAACTAACTATACATATATCTCCTATATTTGATTTAGATATGTGTCATAATTCCCATGTTAGGTGCACTTGACATTCTGATTTTCAACTCTGATTTCGATGAAATGAAATGGGCTTTTCATCAACTCACCTATGGCATTTTTCTCTGAGTTAGCCACTCACAAGATAAATAGTCTATTAGGTAAAGCTATTAAGGAATTTAAATGCGGTAGATTTGAGAATTCGACTAGAAATCGATTGCTTGACCATGTTAATCTGCAATGGTCAATATGGCACAGTCAAAATTGATCAGAAATCGGGGATAGGTCATTTCGACTGAGGCATGTAATAAAAGTGTGGGTGATTCTACTTAATTGCAAAATTCTTGTCGAACGGCATTAAACTGTTTTTTCTGTTATTTCTGTACCATATGTCTGTATTTGAAATATTGAGATTTTCACGATAACCGAAAGTTGCCAACGAGTCAAAGATGTACAATGTGGCTCGAAAATAATTGACCACTGGTTAAATGCGTTAAAAAATTCCTAAAAGCTACCTAGTAGATTAGATCACGCTAAAATCGCATCATATTGAAATTAACTATGAAATTGAACTCGATTTCAAATATTGAAAGTTCTATCATGTCATGATTTATTTTAGGAATGTCGACTCATCCTCCGAAGAATTTTCGGCAAGCCTGAGATTTTTATGGAAAATCAATTTCGGACGATTCGGAAAAGAAAGAAAATTTGGTTGGCCATTTTCAAGTGGATTTTTGGCATTCCAAAAAGGACTAGTTTGTGAAGACAAGTGTAGAAATTGGCTTGGGCACCCTCCTCAACAAATTTGACTGTTAACTTGGGGTGTGTTGTGAAGAATTGAAGTGCGAAATCAGCAAATTCATAAGCTTGTGTGCAGGCTGCAACATATGATCAACCTAGCTATTTGTGAAATTTTATGTGCATGAAGGCTTAGGGGACCAAAGTGATGAGCATGTGGACTTTGGGGGACCTTGTCATGATGAAAAAAATTGATATTTACATTGACTTTATGCCCCCCTCATCCAGCTTCTCTCACACGCTAGCTGCTCCCCCCTCCCTTCTTCTTCGTGTGAGCCTCTCCTTCCTCTTCTTTGCTAGCCGACCGAACACCCTCTGCCATTTTCTCATTTTCCGTTTCTTCTATGCAACTGATCGCTCCACTACACCATTTTAGCACCCTAACGCCCCCACATGTCAACCTTCATGCACCTCCACCAACCGCATGTCCACTCCCCTCCTGTCGCCAGCCCCCCACTCATGCCAACCCTGCTCCATCCTCTCACGTTGCCACTCGTCAGCCCACCTTCCATCCAGTCAACCCCTCCTCCAGCGAAGCCTCGAAGTTGACCTCGCAAGCCCCGCTCCATCCCCACTTCCTCTCTCTCTCAGTGCCGACTCACCGCAACTCCTCCTCATGTCTTTGTTGTTGGAGAAAACTCATTGGATGTATTGAAATTGACAAAACTTATTCATAGTCTATTCTGAAGATTTTTAGACTTTTATGTCAAAGTCTGAAAATGACCAGATTTTCTCTCAAAGTCTAAAGACTCCCATACTTTGTTTCAAAGTCTGCCCACACTAACAAATTCCAAATTGGACGCTACTGAAGAATGAAGATTTATCCAGATGCAAGATTTTGTTTATTTCTTCAGAAGTTCGTTTCGTATTGGTTATGGATGGCTTTCTGGATGGATCTATCATCTATGAAATTGATTATCTTTATTGAAATCAATTTAGATAAATCAAATATTTTCGGATTGTAAGTAAATATGGAAAGAATCTACTTATGGAAACCAATATTATGATTGTATGCGCGAATAGGATTGACAGGCTTTCATCACAATTTTCAAATGACTCGAGATCTTCTTGATTGATTGTGACACCCCGAACCCTTCGTAGGTCGTCACCAGCGCCAATGTTACTTCTTATTACCTTTCTCCTTAGAAGATGCGTCGTATTTCATAGACACATTTCTAATTTTTTTTTATTTAAAACAAAACGGTCCCAGCACGACTCATTAGCGGAAGCAAATTAAACATCACCATCTATCCCCCTACCAATCCATGATACCAATACACACCAGCTAAACATCAGGATTTTATAAACAACTTCGACACTTTGCTTACATATATATATATAGCAAGATGGGGTTCCCTTCGGGTCGGTACAAAACAAGGAAGGCTAGGACTCTGCCATGTCCTACCTAAAATCTCAAAAAGAAACCTCGACCCCTAACATTATACGAGCACAAAACCCCCATCGAAAGCGTCGACTATCTACATCAAAAAGATATCCAGCTCCTACTCATCGCGCGCAGGTCTCACACCCAACCCGGTGCATCAGGTGGTGGCGGCGGCAACATCCCTCGCATAGCTCCATCCCGTCGAACGTGCACAGAAATGAACTTCTGAATGACAGGGCCCCCAGCCAAGCCTATGTCGTACATTACTAGACAGCGTACTCGAATAAAAGTCAGTCCGGGAACAGAGGGACAATATATCTCAGCACACTCAACCTCTACGTCAGACGGTAACCCGTAAAATGTACCTCGCATGACAGCATGTAGCGGCATACTGGCTAATCTGAAATGTTATCCCCAAAAGGGGTGAGTACAACCACTCAGCAGATAGGGAAATCCAATAACAACTCAATGCACCATGCATATCATCATACGTTGCAGGCATTACTTACCCTTGATGTCATGCGCATCCATGCATCATCATATCATACATATCATCATCATGGCATCTCATATATCATTATCATCATCATACATTTCATCATGCATATCATACCATGGATGATCATCATATCACATCACGCATCATCATCATCATCATCATCATCATCATCATCACCATGCATATCATTATGCATGTCATATCATCATCATCATCATGCATATCATCATGCATATCATATCATCATGGGTGATCATCGTTATTTCACATCACATATCATTATCATCACATCATCATGCATATCATCATGCATATCATATCATCATCATCACCATGCATATCATCATGCATTAATTTCCATTTTTATCTTTAGATTTGATCACCACATCACCCATTCTCAATTATCATCCCTTCGGGCAAAGACCTCCGACAGGGTTCCCAGCATTCAGCCTCCCAGGCCACCGGGCTTCCGGCCCCCCACATTCTGGGCATCTTGCATCTCAACTAGCATCACGAGGCATTCCCTTCGGGCAGAAACCTCCGACAGGGCTTCCGGCCTTTACCCTTCTAGCCAGGCATCCCGCACCCCAGTCCTGGTGTCGCGAGGAACCTCCGGGCATGTATCCAAGATACAACCGGACATCCGGCCCCCCCACATTCCGGGCATCCTGAATCTCCCAGGGAATTCCGGCAATGCATCTCTGTACATTCCGGCCTCATTCTCCACCACAACCTCTTACTCACATATCATTTTCCACATTCACCATTCTTTTGATCACATTATTACATGGCATATGATTCACACATGCATCACAATTCATGATCATACATACACCAATGTCATATAACAATGCATAATAAATTCAATGGAATTCATGGCCAATAAAATAATCCCTTTTATTTTTATTATTTTATTTTATTTTATTTTTTTATTTTTATATTTATTTATTTTCATAAATAAATATTAAATTTAATATCTATGATTTTCCCAAAATCATAATATTCAAAAAATCACTAAACAAACCAATAGGATGACAATTTCATACAAAATTCATGGCCAAATTGAATTTCACACAATTTCACAATTTCCACAAAATAGCACATGATATTCGGATAATGACCAGAATGCACAGTTTCCAAATAAAGTCGATTAAAATACTCATATGGAACCACTACAGAGTGATAGCCAAGACATTTTCGTGAAACTTTCATGAAGAAATCCAAGCCAGATTATGTTTAGATTATTTTATACAACCTCACGAAGCTTCTGGAACCACTACCGCATCGTCCAGTGCACACATCTCCGAAATACTGAGGTTTCACCTACCTATTCTCTTTCGTTTCCTCTGAAATTTGAGTATGTTATGTACCAAGGTGTCCTTTACAAGTTTCAGGTCTAGGTCAAATAACCAAAGTATGGTCACCATTTAAGTCCATGAAGTCTCGGGTGTCACGGAATACATCACCAAAACCATCGTCTCCAAGATCTAGCCAATTTACTAGGCTATACTTGTTCATTTCTCTTCAAATTCGAGTATGTTGTAGTTTAAGATGTTACCTACAACTTACATGAAGACATTGAAGTCATATTTTCATCACAAACCAACATGCAACCAAGAATCCAACAAGAGGTCAGTGAAAACTTCACAGATCTGGGGTCTCCGTAGAATAGGACTTTAACCCCTCATACCTCCATCATTTTCCACGAAATTTTAGTATGTCATACTAAAAGATGTTAGCTACAACTTTCATGAAGACATCGAAGTAAGATTCTCAACAAAATCCAACATGCAAGCTCAAACAAGTTACTGACTCCTACAAACCGAGCAAGAACAGTCACACGGCTTGAAAACAACCAACCCTTACCTCGGTTTTTCTCACAAATAACACCTAAAATCGAACATGCAAACCATATACACACATGCAAGAGAAGTTAGGGGACTCCACTTGCCTCTAGGATGAACAAACGACGATGCACGGCGGCGTACACGGCGAACGGACGGCGGGACACGGCGGTTCCCTCCTCCTTTCTCTCTCGGCTGCTCCTACTCTCTCGCACGGTTTCTCTCCCTCACTCTCTCTCTTTCTCGGCCAAATAAAGCAAAACAGGTCACTCTGTTACGAAATCTCACGTCGATTCCAGAAAAATAACGCTTGCAAACAATTCACCAGACATAATATAGTAATAAAAGAGCAGAATCAGATGAACACGCCAAAAAATTTGTTATCGAAGTTCACCCAAACTTGGGCTACGTCTCCGCGCAGAGGTACTCTGCGAATCCACTAGACTTCGGAAAAAGTTGGAATACAACGACGATCTTCTCTCAAGATCAGGGCACAAAGAGATTGAAAACTCTCATCAAGAAAAAACTCACTTTTTTCTTCTCTCTTTTTCTTGCATCTCTATTTCCTTTTTCAGCGTCTTAACGGCTAGGGTTTTGCCATCGCTAATATATAGGTACCACTTTTAACATAAAAGGAAATCTAATAGAAAAGACAAAAAAGCCCCTAAAAACAAATATTTTGCTTTATCTATAACAATCTCCCACTTGAAGACAAATATACCCAAGCACCAAACAACTTTGCATCCATCTTCTTCAAAAAATAGTAGTTGAAAAACTTGTACCTCTGCGATACTCCTCATCAATCAACATGGAGTAATACCAATGGTAGTAGTACAGAAAATATGCTTCTCTCTGTCTACTACCTTGGTCATCATGTCAGCTAGATTCTTCGAGCCATCAATCTTTTGTAGCTTTAATTCATTATCTTTCAACGCTGACCTGATAAAGTGATAACGCTTCTTGATATGTCTAGTTCTTGAGTGATAAGCTGCATTCTTTACTAAATGCGCTGCACTTTGACTATCACTCCACAGTGTACTGACTGGCTGTTTTTGATGTAACTCCTCCATATAATCTTGTAACCACATGATTTCCTTGGAGGCTTCTGTAATCGCTACATATTCTGCCTTTGTTGTCGATAAAGCAACTACTTTTTGTAGTTGAGATACCCAACTCACTACTGTACCTGCAACTATAAAGACATATCCAGTGGTACTCTTACCACTATCTCGATCACCCGAATGATCTGCATCTACATAACCCTGCAACTCTAGAGATGTACCACCATAACAAAGTGAGTAATTGGAAGTACCTGCTAGATATCTCAATATCCATTTAACCGCATTCCAATGCTTTCTACCGGGTTCGCATATATCGACTCACAACTCCCACTCGCTTGTGCAATGTCTGGTCTCGTGCTCACCATGGCATACATCAAACTCCCCACTGTTGATGCATATGGAACTACCACCATCTCATCTTTCAAAGCCTGAGTGCTTGGACACATATCATTGGAAAGTTTGAAGTGATTCTCTAGAGGAGTTGCAACCGGTTTTGCCTTGTCCATGTTAAATCTCTTTAACACCTTGTTCACATAGTCTTCCTGCGACAACCATAATTTCTTATTTTTCCTGTCCCTGATAATTTTCATGCCTAAAATATTCTTGGCCTCTCCCAAGTCTTTCATAGCAAACTGTGATGATAACATCTTTTTCACTTCTACGATTCTCTTCATATTGGAACTAGCCATCAGCATGTCATCCACATATAAAGATAGATACACGATGTCACCATTATCATATTTACGAAAATAAACACAGTGATCAGACTCACATTGTGCAAATCATTTTTCTTGCATGAAACCATCAAATTTTAAGTATCATTGTCACAGATCTTGTTTCAAGCCATACAAGCTTTTCTTCAAGCGACATACCATGTGCTCCTTACCTTTGACTTCAAAACCCTTAGGTTGTGCCATGTTTAATTCTTCATCTAAGTCACCATGTAAAAACGCTGTTTTTACGTCTAACTGCTCAAGATGAAGATTCTCCACTGCAACTATACTTAGCAGAACTCTAATTGATGTCATTTCACTACAGGTGTAGTGAAAATATCTCGGAGTAGTCGATCCTTTCTTTTTGAGAAAAGCCCTTGACTACAAGTCTCGCCTTGTATCTAATACTACCATCTGCTTCATTCTTAATCCTGTACACCCATTTGTTTAATAAAGCTTTTTTACCTGTGGGCAACTTGGTCAACTCCCAAGTTTTGTTTTGAAGTAACGAGCTCATCTCGTCTTTCATAGCACACTCCCACTGCAAGTGAGACGTGTCTGCCTTTGCCTCATCGTAAGTCTCCGGTTCTCCCGAATCTGTATATAAGACATGGCTCAGAACAATATTAGCTGATGGATCAAAAATTACATTTGGCTTTCTCACACGTGTAGACCTTCTCAAGACAAGTATTTCAAGGTCATTCATTTGCTCCGAATCACTGCGTTCTTCTTGAACTACCTCTTCACTGATAATAGGCTCATCTTGAACCTCTCTTTCAAGTGAACTTTGATCTACTGGAAACATCTTTACGGGCATTATGTCTAATTCAACATACTCTGGTTGTACTACCTTCTCATGCTCTGTCTCTGTCTGACGATTCTTGTACATCTTTTCTTCATGGAATACCACATTGCGACTGCGGATGACTTTGTTATTCTCATAATCCCAAAGTCTATAGCCATACTCGTCGCCACCGTATCCGATAAAGACGCACTTCTGGGACTTAGCATCAAGCTTTTTCCTATCCTCCCTGTCAATCAAAGCATATGCAATACAACCAAACACCTTTAGATGTGAATAATTAATCTTCTTACCTGACTACTGCTCTTGTGGTATTTCTCCATCCAACGCACTAGATGGACTTCTGTTTATAAGATAAACAACTGTATCAACTGTGGCAGCCCATAAGTGTAACGGGAGACTCGCGTGTAGTCTCATGCATCTCGCACGTTCTAGAATAGTTCTATTCATCCTTTCAGCTACACCGTTCTCTTGAGGAGTTTTAGGAACAGTCTTTAACCCATGTATGCCTTCTCGACTCAGATAATTTGCAAATTCTTTACTTGTGTATTCACCACCATTATCAGATTTCAAAGCTTTAATCTGATAACCTGTTTCTTTTTCTACCATGGTCTTCCACATTCTGAACATCTCGAATACTTCTGATTTTTCTTTAAGAGCATAGACCCAAGTCTTTCTTGTTGTATCATCAATGAATGTGACAAAATATCTCTTACCACCATAAGAGAGTTCCTGAGCAGGTCCCCATACATCAGTATGAACCAACTCTAGCTTCTGGCCTTTATTTTGTCACCCATTCAATTGAAAACTAACAGCCTTCTGTTTTCCATAAATGCAACTCTCACAAAAATCTAACTCAACTTTTTGTATACCCGGAAGTAATTTCCTCGAGTGTAACTGCTTTACACCTTTTTCACTAAGATGTCCCAAACGATAATGCCAAAGAGTAGATAAATTACCTGTAGCCATTGTAGTTGCAACCATATCACTAATATTGTCTCCTTGGAGAAGGTAAAGTGTACATGTACGCTTTCCCTTTGCTACTACTCTTACCCCTGAGGTTATCTTCCACTCTCCGCAGCCAAAGGTTATTACCAAACCTTCTTGGTCAAGTTTACTAGTTGAAATCAGATTTTTCTTTAATTCCGGAATATGCCTAGTTTCACGCAAAACTAGACGTCCTCCACCTGAGATGTTCACAGTCACGGTTCCTTTCCCAACAATTGGACACATGTGACCGTTTCCCACAACCACTTGTCCAAAATCTCCATTGGCATAATCATCAAATATGTCTCTTTGCGAGGTGCAATGAGAAAAAGCGCCAGAATCAATAAACCATTTATCTATTGTCAAGTCAAACCCTGCAGACAAACACAAGTTATCTAGTAAAGATTTATCGCTAACTACATTAGCACCTTGATTCTCATCTTGCTGCTTCTTTTTGTAGGCTTCACATTGAAACCTCCGGTGTCCGGTTTTGTGACAAAACCAACACTCATCTTTTGCAACCTGTCTCTTACCCCTTGATTGTGATCTGCCATGACCGCTGAAATTTCCTCTACTTTTACTTCTTCCACGGTTCTCCACTGCAAGTGCCGTTGAAGATGTAGATGTAGAAAAATTATCTCCACCTGAGACTTTCCTTCGCATCTCTTCATCCATGATACTACTCACAGCATCATCAAGAGTTAAATCATCCTTCATGGTGCTCGAAATTCCCTGCACTACGGTATTGTAGCTTTCTGGAAGAGAACATAAAAATAATAATGCTTGAAGCTTCATATCTAAATTTATGCCTGCGGATTCCAATTGACTCGTGACCTGCGTGAAACTATTAATATGCTCTGCCACAGAACCTCTATCAGATAACTTCATATTAACCAGTTTCTTCAGCAAAAATACCTGATTTGATGTGGATAGCTTCTCAAAAATATTCGTTAGAATATTCATGGCTTCTTTTGCAGTTTTTGCTTTCGCGATATGGTACCCTGTCTTTTTTGTCAACCCTAGACGAATCGCACCTAACGCCTTTCGATCAAGAATTTTCCATCCGGCTTCTGCTGTTGGATCCACTTTCGCCATCTCGGGTTTCCAACCCTCAAGTGGTGCTTAGAGATCTTTCTGATAAAGATAATCCTCTATTTGTAGTTTCCACCATCCGAAATCCTCTCCATTGAACTTATCGATTCTGATTTTATCTTCTGCCATCCTGTTTGCTTTCAATCGAACGTCACCGAAAACCCTCGATGTTCTCGATTAGCCAACCCAGGCTCTGATACCAGTTGTTACGAAATCTCACGTCGATTCCAGAAAAATAACGTTCGCAAACAATTCACCAGAAAAAATATAGTAATAAAAGAGCAGAATCAAATGAACACGCCAGAAAATTTGTTATCGAAGTTCACCCAAACTTGGGCTACGTCTCCGCGTAGAGGCACTCTGCGAATCCACTAGACTTCGAAAAAAGTTGGAATACAACGACGATCTTCTCTCAAGATCAGGGCACAAAGAGATTGAAAGCTCTCATCAAGAAAAAACTCACTTTTTTCTTCTCTCTTTTTCTTGCCTCTCTATTTCCTTTTTTAGCATCTTAACGGCTAGGGTTTTGCCATCGCTAATATATAGGTACCACTTTTAACATAAAAGGAAATCTAATAGAAAAGACAAAAAAGCCCCTAAAAACAAATATTTGGCTTTATCTATAACACACTCTCCTTTCTCTCTCTCTTTTTATATCCCCAAATCTCCATCATTGCTAATGATTACATGCCACTTAAATGGACCAATGCATGGCTTTCCCCCTTGCCACTTGTCTTGATCCATGCATGGGCCGGCCACCTCTTCCTTTGGGCCTTAATGGGCCGGTCGAATTCCCCCTTGGGCCGACTAGCTTGGCCCACCAAGCTTTAGGCCAAATGGGTCCAAGGCCCATTCGAAAATTAACCCTTTTTCTCTCTCTTTTTTTTTTTTTTTGAAGTTCTTCTTTAAATATTTTTGAATTCCAATTTTCATCTTGGCCAAAGTCTTAGGGCATCTTGGTTATTGAAATTTAAATCATATGGCCAAGCATAAATTATTAATCCATCAAATTTAAATTCTCACAATCATAGGCACAAGTCATCTAAATAAAAGACTAATGGCTAAAACATAAGCCATGGAAATTCTATTACCTAATTAAAGACTTTAACACACCTTATGGCTTGGCTCTGAATTTCTGAGATGCCACATTGATTTTGTCCAACGGATAGATTGGAAGAATTCCTTTAAAAAGTGCCAACGGTCGAGAAGGCGTGAAGGAGTATTTATTGCGGACTCTCTAGTTGTTCGATAGACTGCATGAAAGAGAAATTTCAAATTCTGAAGTTTTCCATTTCCTTGTTAATCCAAATACTGAGCTCAAAGTTATATACGAAAGAGAGAAACACTTAGTGAGACTTCGTGTGAGACCAGTAGAGACTCTTCACTGTGAAGTTGAGATCGCAAAGCTGTAAAACAAAATTTGATTCTTAGTGGAATCCAGCCAGTAGGCTATCGGCATGGAGAGTGGATGTGGGCTTGATCTAAGCCGAACCACTATAATTTCTGTGTTTTTATTCTCCTCCCTAAGCTTTCTTTATTTTTTTTTGTAATTCTATTTAATTGCTAAAGTCTAAACTTGCTTAAAGTCTGTTATTTTTTAGACTTAGTTTTAAAAGCGAAATATTTTTACTGTTCCTTGCGAAAAATTGTCTTCACACTTATTCACCCCTTATAGGTGTTCATACTAGCACTTACATTTGTTTCGTTCAGTCAACACCAGTGGAATGCCCCCCATCGTGGACTCACCTCCTGTCTTCACGCTGCATCCCCTAGCCCACGTCCAGCCCATCTCGTGCCATTCCATGCTTCAGCAATTCGGCCAAGCCCAACATCGAATTGAGCAACCCTCCTTGCCTCCAGTCCAGCCCACAATTCAGCCTCAAAGCAAGCAGAAGCCAGGCCGAAGCTCAGCCCTAGCTGAGTTGTCTTGGGTCATTTTTAGCCTGGTCTGAGCTCCCTTTGATGTTGCCGTAGGCTCGTGTTTCACTTGTTGTCGCGTCGCCGTTACCCTGAATTCACTAGCTCACTAATCCAGTGAGTTTACTCATGAAACCTTGCTTAGGAGGTTAATGATACTTAAGGGGTGTTTAGATTAAGTTAAGATTAGATTAGTGTAATTAGTAGTGTTTTTAGTTAAATTAGATAGGTTAAATTAGTTAATAAGGTGGTTAGTGATTATAGTTAGTTTAATATGTGGTCTTGTAGTTAGGATGGTTAGGGTAATTTAATTAGTCCAATAAGTGGTTAGATTAGCATTATTAGGCCTAAGTATGTATTTATTGATTTAATGTGCATTTATTTAATTAGTTTTGCTATTTATTTAATTATTGAATATTTTTCGGAAAATTATACCGGGATAGCCCATAGCTAGAATTTCGTGCTGATTGCTGTGGTGTGATTAGTTTATGCATTTGAATGATAATTTGTGTAATTGAGTGGTGATTGTGATTTCTAATTAATTATTTCAAAATTGTGAAATTTTGGTATTTAATTAGAAAATACCGGATGTCGGGTTTTGACACTGAAAATGTTTTTAAGTAATATATTACATAGTGTTATTTTTAAAAGGAAGAGTATTAGTTTTAAGGTTCGATCTGATTGTGTACTCATACATTATTATTTTTACTGGGTGTTTTTAATATGAAGAAAATAGGCTAAGCACATTATTTTAATTGAGGCATTTGAGTGCAATGTACGATATCCTTGGCCAGGACTGGATGGTCATTTGAGGGTTATGAGAACCCGTCACCTGATGTATGTTGGGTGGATGATACTCCTATGTGGAATGCCCCTAACAACGGATGCCGGTTGCAGTAGAAGCTGGGGCAATGCTCCTATATGAAATGTCGTCTTGAGGTATACGTTGCCGTGCTCGATGGTGCGAGACAATGCCCGGTTACGTCGAAAGATCGCTGTATGTTGGGTAGGCCGTGCCTGTGGGGGCAGTAATCAATTGGAACGTGTGAATGATTGAGATAAACGCGCTTGATTATGGGATAAAATTATGTGTCACGGAATGGGACGTGTTATAACAATTAGGCCTTATAATTGGGACCCCTGTTATTGATTAAGTTATGTGAAACGTTCCAATTGATGTGTGCATTTATTATATGCTTTTATTATACAAACTATACTGATGTGCAGGGAGGTGCTGAGGCGAGGTGAGTCTTCTGTGATGTGTGATTAGACTGCCTTTAGGCATATTACCTTCCTAATTGGGGTTTAGGGTGAGAACTCGCTGAGATTTATTTTCACCCTGTCATGGGTTACTATTTTCAGGTACCTAGTGTGGAGAATTTGGAGCCCAAGGCGAAAGGGTCTGGAGCGTAGGTGGCCTAGGATTTTGTTTTGGACTTAAACCTTGGTTGTTTATGAATGTGTGTTTTGTGAAATTTGTTGTCCTGCTTTTCTATCCCATGTTGAGTGTTGTCTGGGGATTATTATTTTGCTTCCGCATGTGCAATAAAACGAATGGGTTGGTGACGTGTCCTGGGATGTCGCAATTTTATTGACCACCGAGGGATGTGTGAGTGCTCGAGGTTCGGGGCATGACATGCATTGGGCGCAATATTATTTTGAAACTAAGTTGATTGACTTTGGTTGAGCTAATTTAGTCGAACCTATTATCATATTTGAGCAAGCAAAAGTCGGAAAATGTCCTCTATTGATAAGTTAATGCACATCCAATTTAGAAACAAACCAAGAACAATGTTAGATAAGTGCCTGGTAGGAAACTTGTCAATCATAAAATAGTACGTGAGGGCCACGAAAAGAAAGCTCACTCACATCGCATGTCGGTTCTATCTAGCCATAAGCGGAAGCTCATAAAAAGTGGATCAGATTATTCCGAGTCATATACGATTACTAAAAACGATTTAGATATTATTCCTTATTAGGATTTAATTCCTCTAAATTGAATTCCTCCACAGAGTTGGAAAAAATCCATGCCCTTAGAGGCCACATTTATCTTTCATCTCTTCCTTCAGTGGAGTGAACCTCCCTAAGGTAAAATATCTAGCCCCTTTTTTGTGGCTATAAGGTAAACACATAGCCAGCTTCTAGGCGTTTGTAAGCACTTAAAAAAAAAAAAGAAAAGAAGGTGTGACCTCTATATATATACAGCCTCATTCGCTTGTTCCCGATATCTCTTTCAAGCCCCCTGAGAAAAGGATTGGAAGCTTCTTCGAGCAAACTTTTGGTCTCTGCAATTTCAACATTATCACATGGCTCAGCTCATGAAGTCGGTGTTTCCCAAGACGAGATCTTCATTTCCGACGACCAGTATGTCGTCTCTCTCATATCAATTTCTCTCTCTGCTAGTCCTTTTATCTAATTAGTGATTGGAACAATGAAAATAAACTGTGTTCTCACAAATCTTTTTGAGCAAATTGACGTTTTGCACTCTATATGTTCCGATCTGCTGAGTTTGGAATCCTCTTGTTTCTCTTGCGTTTCGTTGTATGTCCTTTATGAAAAGCAGATTAATTGATAAGAACTTCCGGCTGGTTGAATTTTTATGTATTTTTTCGAACGGAGATTGGTGGTTTAATGGCTGTACAAAATACCTGGAGCAAAGAATGGGCCTAATAAATTATAATGGCTATGAGATCAATATCATTTAGCCTTTTCTGTTTGACAGGTGAGTCCCAGAAGGAACGTCTAAACAGCATGTCTAGCAAGCCGAGCAGCGTCAATGGAGAGTACACACAAGCTTTCAGGACCAAGTCCTACGTGGAAATGTATGCTAAAGTCCAATCCCATATTGGAAGAACTAGCATAGGCAGATCGCTCCCGTTGCTGCCTCCGTCAGCCGATGCCCATAGTATGGCGCACCTGTCAGAATGGCTCCTCGAGCCTGGGCAGGAAACCCTCACGAACATGATCAAGACCTTGAATTTCCATGGTCTTCTTGTTGACTACTTCCAGGTGAGCTCATACGCATGTGATGTGTGCGAGTTGCTCCTCGGGGGCATCTACCAGATCCGCACCAATTACCAAAGGATCAGAAGAGCAACCAAGTTGGCAAAACTAGTATTTGAAGATGCAAGTCATGCAGACGAACAGAGCCGTCTGATATGCCGAGAGCTGTCCGCATTTGCCTCTCTGACAAACCCTTTATTTGCGATCGCTGTGGTCCAGTTCCCAGGTATGCATGATAATCACGTGGCATTGTTTCATGAGTTAACATCCAGGCGCAAGCAGATGCGGCGGAGAATGAAGCTGGCTAGGGCTTGCAAGAGGGTAGGAGGGCTTGGGCTGGTGGTCTCCTCCGCCGTGATCTCAGCCACAGCGCTGGTGCTGGCAAGCTGCAGCACCGGGATGTGCAATAGGAAAGGGAAGTCCATTAGGTCACCATCATATCCAGAGAAAAGCTCATCGACCCAAGCAGTTTGCGCACAACTTGATGTCACAGCGAAAGGGCTCTATATACTGGCTAATGATATGGACACTGTAAGCACGTTCGCTGGGAAACTGCACGATGATGTTGAACATGGCAGATCAAGGTCCGGGATGGTGGTGAGGAATTATGCGAAGACAGGCAATATGGTGAGGGAGGTTGTGAATGAGTTTCTTGATGCGCACAATGCCCGTTTCTTGCAGCAGGTGGAGGAGCTGGAAAAGCATATTTACTTGTGCCTTCTCACCATGAACAGGTCAAGAAGGATGGTTGTGGAAGAGATCTTAACCTCTCGATCCACAAGCTGAATCAAAGTGGTTATTGATCAATTTATCTGACAATTAATTGCTTGTCTATTTGAACATTTTTGTGATTGCTGCCAATGGCCTACGCCATTTGAGATGTTTCATGACAAGGGGTTTTATCAGATGCTTTTATTGTGTGCATATTTTTCCAGTAAAACTTGAATGGACAACTTAGCCTTTGGACATCACTAGATGTGATCGTATTCAGTTAAATTTGTTCTCTTCATCCCCTTCAGTTCACTTTTATCCCCTTCATTATGATTTCATAATACCTTATTGTGATCCCACATTCAATTTATTTTTTCCAAATTAATTTCATTAACCTCTATCGTCCACATTTGAGATATGTGGGGACTTTCCAAAAGGCACGACTTCTTGTTGAAAGAAGTCGTACGAAGTGGTGCAAATGAAATAAAGGGGTCTTCTTCTTATGATTAAGGAAACAAACCATCAATGTTGAGAGGGCAATTTGCTTGATATATACCCATTCACCGACTATCCAATGCTCCATGATTAAGGTTATCAATTGAACTACATCAATAGTTGGAGGCTAGTAAAAATCTTCACGTTTTCACATTTGATTTTGTTTATGAGTGAATTTTGTCCATCCATGTATAATTGGGATCTTTGGTCCTTAAAATTTCTAACATTTGGTATCCAAGTGTGGTTAAATCTTTGTTGATGAATTTATGGGATTTTCATTGAATTGAAAATGGGGCAATATGGGGCCGAGAGGGAAATTGGCAATTTTGGCCAAATTTGGGCTACCCACCACTCACAAGTTCGAACCAGGTCGCATTGCCATGGCAACAAAGGCCTTAAGTCAATTTAGCATTTGGGTGATCACTGGAGGTTAACTGCTTGGTGGAAGTTGTGGATTAGGGTTTGTATGTCCATTGGAATTTTGTTTGATTTCAACCAATTTCTTGGTCGTTTTTGCCAATTTGAAGGCCTATGTTATCACGCCTTTGTCGTCGCCAAAACCCACGACTTAATTTGGTCTGAGGTGGGCTAGCGGAGGAGACTAAAGCGGTGTAAGCACAACGAAATTGTCAAAATCGGCAAATAGGTGTGAAGAGGAAGAAGGCATGTGGCATGCATGCGCCCATGAGGAAGGTCAAGCGTGTGCACGGCATGTGGCACATGCCCTTATTGTGATATACTGAAATTTGATCCCGTCTCGAATATATGGAATGGTTGTTTTGTCAACGCGCCCATAGTCATTTTACTCGGGACTAATCACCCACCAGTTGACTAATTTATTAGGTGAGGCCGGTAAAGGATATAAACGCAACAGACTAGAGAATTCGATCAAAAATCGACTGCTCGATTATAATAATTGGCAAGGGTCAATACGGCACCATTATAAATCAATTAGCGAACGAATATAGGTCGATTCGATGGAATTACGTAGTCAAATTGTGAGTAGTTCCGCATGATTGCGATATTCGCATCGAACGGCTGTAACCCGATTTTCTATCAAAATTATACTTGGTATACATAATTGAAACCTTGCGATTTTTACGACAACCGAGAGTCGTCTACGAGTCAGAGATGCACAAATGTGAATTGAAAATTATCGACCATGGGTCAAACATACTAAAATCCCTAAAAGCTACCAAATAGGTTATGTTGTGCTAAAATCGTGTTCGGTCGATTTTAACAACGAAATTGAATTCGATTTCGGGAATCGGATGTTCGAGTGTGTCACAATTTATTTATAGGACGTCATCTCATCTTTCGGAGAAATCCTGTTGAGTCTGAAATTTTTGCGGAAAATCAATTTCAGACAACTCGGAAATAAAAGGGAAATTCGGATGGGAGGTGAAAGGGACTAATTTGGCTGCCCAAATGACTTATTTTGTGAAGATATGGAAGGAAATTAAGAGAAAATTCGGATGGCTGAAGATGGACATGTTTTTCTACACCAAAATGGTTTAATTGTAGGAGTTTGGAACTAAATTTCCACTGGAGGAGCGTTTGACATTAAGGGATGAAGATTTTAGAGGCATTTTCATGAGTGCAAGATATTTTCAAAGGCTTTTTAGTGGCTATTGCTTTGACTTCTTGGTTTCCCTCTCTTTCCCATCTCTTTCCTCTCCCATTTCCCTCCTTTAGGCGTGCGTGAGAACCCTGCAGCAGTAGACCAGCTCACTTTCTTTTCCTTCTACTTCTTCTTCATTTCTCTTCCACCGTCCAACTTCAACAGCCCCTTCTTCCATTTTTTTTTGTTGCTATTGCCCAACCTGCCAAAACAACCACCGCCTCCCCACTTCCGCATCGCCACAGCCACATCCAATCGCCGTCTCGACCTCACCGTCTGCGCCATCAGCCCTTGCGACCAGCTACTCCACAGAATCAAACTAGCCACAAGCCGTGAGCTTGTGGGCTGTTTCCTTCGTCGTTAAGCCTCCATTGGAGACACGATAGTCTCGAGTCTTCACCGCTTTCACGTTGCCGTCGCCGTGAGCTTGCCGCCATCCTAATTCGGTGAGTTAACTTCCTAATCTTTTCATTAGATTGTTAATTGCATTTAGAAGGTTAGATTAGTGCTAATTAACTTAGTTAAATTAATATTAAGTGATATTTACCTTAAGATGGATTAGTGTTAGCCTAGTTTGGTTGGATTAGCCTTAAGATGAATTAGTGTTGATCTAGTTGGTTAGATTAGTACTGTCGCGACCAAAACTTCGAGTAAACCACCTACGATTTGGCTAATGAATTACTAAGCCTAAATTTAACTCGGTCTCTTCCTAGCCCATACAAATTTGTAACTTAGGTTCAAATATCTAGCATATCAAAGAAAGTTATTGCTAATCAGTTTACGGTAGGTCGATTAGACACCTAAGTAAAATAAGTGAAAAATTATTTTACTTTCTATGAACCAGAGACTTTGGGTAGAAAGACTTAGTTACACTAGACTTCTTTAATGCCCTTTCAACACAATTTCTTTTTATTTTCAAAAATGTTTTTTTGCAAACAGTTTGGATTAATTTTAAATATATTTCCCTAACATGTGAGGTAATCATGTGGGTGGGCAAACCACCAATTTAACACCTAATAAAGCAATGAATAAATTATGAGACTTATCTTGTAGCAACGAAAGCATTTGCATTGTTAGATTATAATTCACAATAACCATAGATATGATTTCTAATTAACACACAATTTCTTTTTGTTTTCATTTAATTAATGAGAATAATGATTTATGCAATGCAATATAACTAAATGGCTTAATTCTAATGACAGACAGTTTTAATTAAATGGACCTAAAGACAATCACTAAATGACATGCATTTTTTGAAATGATTCTAGATGACATGCACATAACATTTTTTGTATTTTCTATAAAAATTCGAAATTAAAATTACTAAAAGTAAAAATCTAACTATAATGAAAACTAAAGTGAAATGTTATCTATTCTAAATACCTTCTAAACATGTATTTTTAAAAAATAAATAGCTAACCTATCATGCAATCAATTCTAATCTACATGGAATGCAAATGCAATTTTTTTTTTTTTTGGGATAAATAAAGCAATTAAAAGATAAACACCAAATCATCCATGGCCATCAAAGATGTTATCTATTATTCAAATTTAGATTCAAATTTTATTATTTCGCTAATAAAATCGATAAATTGATATTAAGCCTTAAAGATCAAAATATCAATTTTACTTCCGCGTGATTAATTATTCCAATCTAAAACTTTATAGATGAAATAAGAATTTGTGTGTGGTTGCGAATTGAGGCGATACATCGGGAATTTCAACTATGCATTGAGAAATATTTTAAATAAGAGACAATATCAAAAATTAAAATAAGATAAAATAAATCTACCTAATAAAATAAAGTAAAATAAAGTAAATATCTACCTAAGTTTGGATTTTTTCCAAAAATCCAATCGGTAGAATGGACTAACGATGGAAGCTCGGCATGGCACGCCTCAAGGACGGTGGCTGTGGTGTCGCTGGTCACCGTCGGTCGGAGGTCGCAGACTTGCAGTGGTGCGGAGCTCTGGCGAGGTCCGGCAGCTAAACAGGGGAGACCAGCATTGTGGGGGCTGCATGGCAGTCGCTCGGGGAAGCTCGGAGCAGGCGTGGTGCTGGGCTGAGAGATGACCGAAGCTGGCAGGGCGACAACACAGCGTCCGACGGGGCAACAGAGCAGCGGCGCGTCGGAGCAAAGGCGGAGCTAGGCGGCTCGGGTGGCTCACGGACGGAGCAGGGAGAAGTCGGCTCGAGATCTGCTAGGGCGCGGCAGAACCGGAGCAGAAGTGGCGTTACAGGCAGCAACTTCGAGCGCGCGAAGCAGAGCAGCAGCAGCGTCACAGGGGAGCGGAGCACTGGGCTGGCAGAGACGGATCACGACGATGGCGTCGGCGCAGCGCAGGTGAGGAGGAGCCGGCCATCGGTTGCAGATGCGGGCGGAGCAGAGCGTGGAGGAGCCGGCGACTGTCGGGACAGCAAACCGGTTGCAGACGCGGGCAGCAAGTGTGAGGGGAAGACGATGAACAGTAAACGTCCCCTCACACCCCCTGCTCTTTGTACTTTTGCTTCTGCTTTTGCCCTTTTCACGTTTCCTCTCTTCTCACGTCCCCTCTCTTTTCCTTTTCCTTTTGCTTGCTTTTTTTTTTTTTTTTTTTTTTTGACTTTTTTGTTTTTACACGCATAAACCCTTTTTATAGGGGGGCGGAATTTGATCTTTGCGGTATATTTTATTTCATTTTTCACTATGTATGAAAATCAATTTTGTTTGTGTATAATTCCCCTAAATGCACCCCACGCAATATTTTTTGTGCATTTTTTAAACATTTCATCTTAAAATTTACTTTCTACCTTAAAAAATGTCATTTGATGTATATTACCTGAATATATGAAAAATCTCACCTGAATCAACGTTCAGCATCAGTCCAATGCAAAAATGGAAAATAAAATAGAACAAACTAAAATAAATGTTTCTAAATTATATGTCGTGCATTTTTTTTTGGGTAAAAATTAACCCATTTTTTGTGTAAAAAAATAGGTGTCAACAAGTACTAATTAGGGTGATTTAGCTAGGTTTAGTGGATTTCTCATAGATCAGTTTACTGGACACTCGGAATTTTCCATTTTTTTGGGGAAAAATATACTACGATTTTGAGGTTACTTCCTTCTTGAGAAATGTTATAAACATCTTCAACTATAACATATATTTTACTCAAGATTTAAGGGATTTAAAAGAATGAGATTTCAATTTCATTATTTACAAAATAGAACCTTGGATTATTTTGGAAACAGTGACCCTTTGGTGTTCAAAAGATTTTTATCAACTCTTAGGGTTTTATTTTCGAAAGAGTTTCTTCACAAAAGTTGTTCATCACATTTTGTAGTTTAACATAGTCAAATTTCAAATCAAATGGACAAGTTTTGAACCTCAAACCAAACTGATTTTGGAAAATAGAATTTCTAGACATGGACACAGTTTTTGTAATGGTTTGGGTGATCTACTGCTCTCATTCTAGAAGGATTTGATCAAGGTGTCTTCATGAAAATGTTTATTTAAGTGTCATTTAGAACATATTCAAATTTGAGAATTTTTTGAATTCGTTTGATTATGTTTTTAGAATTGAACTTGGAAGCGCGCGAGTGGCCTTGTTTCTGCCAGTTAGGGCTAGTTGTGATTTTGTTGTTCTTGATGTTGTGTTTGCTGGATAATGTATATTTGGTGGTGTGGTTGACTTTTGGCAAGCTGAGAACTTATGTGTGATAATATGTGAATGGTTGTGCTATGGTGAGTTTTTATTGATAATGCAAAAGATGATCGTATGGGCTTTTGATTAGAAAAAAATAATGAGATGTCGAGTTGGACACTAAAACTTATTTGCTCAATAAAATAATGAATTTTTAAACTAGATGTATGCAAAATTTGGCGGATTAATTTTGAGTACGTAAGTACCTACGAATTTATTTCTAAAAGTTTTGAACAAAAAAGAAGGGGTACTAAAGATTGTCTTCAAAAAAGGGTGTTGAGAAAATAAAATAGAAAATAAATGAGGTGTCGGGTTTGGACACTAAATTTTATGTGCTCAATAAAAAGATAAGTTTTTATATTAGATGTGTGCAAAGTTTTTATATTTGATTTCAAATACGTGACTTCGTACGAATTTATTTCCGAAAACTTTAAAGAAAAAAAAAATAGTGGCCAAGTTGATTTTTGAAAATGGATTTTTGGTGTTCTTGGCTATATGATGGCATTATGCGTGGAGTTGATGACTTTTATATGCTATGATGTGCAATTGAGTGCTTAATGGTAATTATTGAATTTTAATAGAAAACTTGGTTTTATGGGGTTTTAAATGGAAAAATGCCAGGTCTTGGTTTTTGGACGCCAATTCTTATGTACTATATACAACGTGCAGTTTTAAAATAGGAGCGTACCAAGTTTGATGGTTTGATTTAAATGTGTGACCACACATGATTATTTTACCGGGAATTTTTAATATGAAGAAAACTGACCAAGTGCATTATTTGAAATTAAGGTATTTGAGTGCAAAGCATGATGTTCTTGGTCAAGTATGTGCTAGTGTGTGATCACCTAAATACCCTGATGTGTTTACACAGGGTAGTGAACCCATCCTGATGCGTATGAATATGTGGGACGATGCTCCTCTGTCGAATGCCGTCTGAGCAGGGGTTCTGGATGATGTCGTGCTTGATGGAGTGAGACGATGCCCAGTTATGCCAGATGACTACTGACTGTTGAGTTGGCCATGCCCGATGGGTCATAATAACTGGAACACACCTGAGTGGTTGTGATAGTTACGCTTGATTATAGGGAAAAATTGTATGGTATGGTATGTAATGTATCATAACAATTTTACCTTATAATCGGGACCCCTGTGGATGTCTGTGAATGACATGATGTGTTCCGGTTATTAAATTGCGTTTGTTGCGTTAATATTGGCCTATGTGATGAGCTAACATATAGGGACGCGTCGAGGTGAGGTAAGTTATTTATGGTGCATGTTTAAGACCACCTTCGAGGTGAATTTGCTTCATAATCGGGGTTTAGGCAGTTGACTCACTGAGATTTTATCTCACCCCATTGTAGGCTAACCTTTTTCTAGACTGTAGCATAGAGATTTGTTGAGTGCGGATGTGGTGGGTGCGAGATGCGACACCTTTTGGCTGGCCCTGCCGTTAGCGAAGTTTAGGGTGACCCTGATCCCTAAAGGTTTTTGGGAGGATCGGTTGGAAGTGACAGCGTAAGGACTGGGAAATCATTAAACTCCCTAGGGACAATAGTGGTTAATTGAATAAGTTGTTTTCGGCAACTTTTGTGGTGTGTTTGTACTATCCCTATTTCTAATGATTGATTGTGTGATGTATTTAATTCGCTCTGCATGTGCTTGATTAAAAGAAAAGGAAAGAATGGGTTGGCGACGCATCTTGGGATGTCGCATTTTTAATCAACTGCCGATGGATGTGTGCATACCCGGGGTTTGAGGCGTGACACCTACCATCCCCCATTTCCACAATTTTACCATTCTACCTTTAGCTATTTATTTTATTGTTTTGCCCTTGCTCGTGTTAATTTTCTATTTTTCCCTAGCATGCACTTTGGTGAATGTTTTATGCCATGATTAAATATATAGTGATCCATACATTATTTTGTTTAATTATACTTAGATATTAGCCACATCATATCTAATTATCTTAATTAAGAGATTTTGGATCGCATATGTGCATGAGCACGTCATGAAGATAAGGGATATTACAGCTTAGCTGAAGAACCTTAAGGTTGAGATATTTAAATCTTTTATGTGTACTACATTCCAAACACTCTTTCACAACATTATGTACATTTTAATATCTCTTATAATACATATAAATAAGTGGTAAATTAATGAACTCATGACCATGTGTGTTCAAGAGCAAGAAAGGCTACTTATGGAATCAGGAAAAAATGTTCATTTGGCAACACAAGGAAAGAATAAGGGGGAAGTCAAGTAGAAGAGAAAGGCTCCAAGTTGACATTAAGAAGGATTTAGTCAGATTTAAGGTTTGGCTTGAAAATAAATGTAATCAAATCTCACATATTTGCCATGAATCTAATATGCTAATGAGTTACAATACTTGGTCAATTGATTCTAGATCTATAATTCACATTTTGAATTCTTTGTAGGGTTTTAAAAATCACAAGAAACTAGTGGGAAGTAAACAATGCATCTATTCAAGAAACAAAACGTGTTCTCATGTGGAAGCTATCAAGAATTGTTGCTTAGTTTTTTATAGTGATTTTGTATCGAATTTACAAAGGACCTTTTACATTCATAGCTTCTCTAAGAATTTGATTTCAATTTCAAGATTTGTACCGTTGGGGCTGTCCCTTTAACTTTTCAGATTCAAACTTCAATTTATCATTTAAATTGAAAATTGTTGTGAGTGGTAATTTGTCTAATGGTCTTTTGCAAATTAATTTACAAGTCAATGCCTTTTATAATGCGATACATGTTCATGATAACACTGGTATGAAACGATGTGTTGTAAATGAAGATTTCTCTATATTGTGGTACCAAAGATTGAGACATATATCCATAGATAGAATTAAGAAATTAATAAATGGTGGAGTACTAAATATTTTGCATTTTACCAATTTTCACACTTGTGTTGAATACATAAAGGAAAAGCAAACTAACAAGATAAATAAAGGTGCCAAGAGGAGCACATAGGTAACATTCTCGAATTCCAAGCCATAAGAATAAGGTATAAGGGTTGATTATGGGATTTAATGATATAAACCTTGGATAGACCAAGACATGGCATGTTCGACCATGGACTTGGTCCGCTCGACCAAGACCCGGTTAAGGAAAATAACTAAGACCAACCATGAGGTTTATTTTAAGATATCCAATGGACCAATTCTAATGGAAAATGGCATTGAGAAGTTTAAGAAGGCTACACACTTAGTCACTCTCATTTGGTTAAAGTTTAGTAAAATTTGGCATGAACCTCGGTTCTCATAGAATGGTCGATCGTGTACAAATATGAATAACTTCTTCAATTAGGCCACACCATATGTTAGTTTTATAAATGCCTTGGATGAATTTTGGACATGAATTAATTAATGCGGGGATGAATCATTAGACATGTGTCAAGAGATGATTGGGGTTCTAGAATCTACCATAATCTTTTGACTTAGTCCATCCTTATCTATTACGTGCCACATGCCATTTGCAAGAAGAAGGAGAGAACTTGTATGCCAAGTAGTTGGCAAAAATATCTAGGCCTCATTTAATGATTTTGGACTTTAGTTCATTAATGGCATGGATGAATCACCTACTTAGGTGTCCTCTAGAATCTTAAGTTATGATGACCCTAGATTGTAGTCTTGATGAATAAGACAAGGACCAACCAATTAGAAGAAGACATTAGGCATTAAAGGGGTTTATGTGTCCCTTAGGCATCATAGGCAATAATGAGCCTAGAGTGAGTCTTAGAGGATAAACAAATAGATGGATCAATCAAAATTAAACACAAATAAGCATATGCGCCAACTACAGAAGCTAGATAGGCCAACTCATATCTTAGGCTTAAGCAAGGCAAGGCGCGAACCTTGCAATTGATTTGCCATCGACAAGTTGATGGTGATTTTGTATCCGATGATTAATAGCAAGACGTCCTCCTATAAGAGAATTATGAATTTCTACTTACCAAGTCATTGACTCATTCATGTTGTTTTCACCATTTTAGGTGTGTGATGAATAAACTAATCCCACCGCTCATCCGTCTCGCCCTTCCTATCAATATGCTTACCACTGTGATGGACATACTAAACGTAAAAGAGGACGTCACCTACTAGAAATACACCACCACCGTTTGAGTCCAAAAAAGATTAGACATTTTGGTTCTCTACGTGTACGAGGCCTGACGCTTCATTTTTATGTGGACATTAGAGGTCCTATTTGTGGCTTCATCCTTCTAGCGGATCCCATGGGAATGAGCCTAGGATGGGAGCCATTTTTTGGGAGAAGCTCGGTAGAGGAGCTAGCCTACCCTAGCCTTTTGATCAACTATGTATGGAAATGAAAATAAGTAGCCCAGAACTAGGATGGGCATATAATTGAAACGGTTTTTGATTTGTGTATATGTGTATGAATATATGTGGCTTTTAATTGCTTGGCTTGTATATGTCTTGTCTGGCTTCCATGTTTGTTTGTTCGGGGATTTTTTATGATCGCTTCTGCATGTGCTTAATTAAAGATAAAAGACTTTTGAGATGTTCAACATTACCTAAGGCGTCGATGCTAATTTGTTGGGTCATGCCCTCGTACCATGGATGGAACGGGGGTGTGACATCTTAAGTTTTTGGTATTGGAGCGGGGTTAATTACCTGGAGTGATAAGGTGGGCTAGAAGTTGGGCTAATTAGTTAAGAAAAATACCATGCACGCGTTTGCTTGAGTGATTTCTTAACCACTAACTTAACCCCTCTCACTTTGGCATTGCTATAGTTGTGTCTATTCTTTTGCATAGGTATTATTTAGAAATCCAATAGAACACCATGAGTGCTGGGGACCAGTTGACTTCTAAAGGAAAGTCGAACCAAGATCCCAAACTCGATGAAATACTGCAAGCCCTTACGACCATAGGAGGTTTAATGGCACAACATGCACAACAGTAGGTTAACGGTAATAGGAATGGTGATCGACCGATGCAGGGACTAGTAGAACAGTTCCTGTAACTTAGGCCATCAAAATTTGCTGGAATTGGAGATCTTGAGGAAGCAGCATCATGCATCAATGAACTAAAAAAGATATATGCACTACCAAAGTGCTCTGATGAGGATAGAGTATCAACTGCAAGACAATGCCAGCCATTGGAGGGAGGCAACACAGGGGAGGATATTCCTTGATGGCATAGTTATTACCTAGAATGCTTTTATGGAAGCATTTAATGGAAAATATTTCTCGGAGTGTGCCCATGACTAAAAGATAGAAGAATTCATGTAGCTCCGCATAAATAATATGACGGTCGACCGGTACAAGGCAAACTTTTTTGAACTGTCCAAGTACACTTCCCAATTGGTTGAGCATCCCGTAGATAAGGCTAAGTGATTTCAAGATGGATTAAACTTGAAATACGAAGCCAACTTGTGCCATTAAATTTGAAAGATTAGGGTGAGCTATATGAGAGGGCTCAGCTAATTGAGAAGGATGCCATGGAACGAGCGATGAATCGACCTTATTATCTCGCCTTGAGAAATGGGAACTAGCATTCGGGTAAGCGGCCGATGATGGGAGACAAATCTTCATTTATCTCTAATAAGAGGAACCATAATTAGAAGCCCCCTTTTACTTCGAAAGATGGGTGCCACATTTGTGGAAGACGTCATGGGAATGCTCCTTGTTATGTAAAAATAGGAGCTTGCTTCGGATGTAGCCAGTGGGGCCACTTCTTTATAAATTGTTCACGGCGACAAGCAATATAGCAGTAGTAGCCGCAACAACCACCAGTGAAGGTTACACCTTAGGACAATTCTAACCTTCCATTAGCTCCAAGAAGATTGTACGTGATGAACCAATAAGAGGTCGAGAATTCACACATCGTTATCACGAGTACGGTTTCTCTGCAAAACCATGCTACTTATGTATTGTTTGATACTGGAGCTTCTTGTTTGTTTGTTGTGGAACATTTTGTTTGATTAGTTGGATTGAAATTTGAACCGTTAGAAATCATACTCAATGTATCCACTCCAATAAGAAATGAAGTGTTGTCCACCCAAGGATGTTGATGGTGTAGAATGGGTATAGGTGGTTAGGAAGAAATTATAGACCTAGCGATATTGGCTATGTACGACTTCAACATTATCATTGGGATGGATTGGCTCATTACACAACGAGCTCATGTGGATTGTTATGGTAAAACGATCCAATTTAATCCACCCGAATGTCCCAATTATAAGTTTATAGGAAATGGGGGAGGATCCTCCATGTCCTTAATTTCTACATTAGAAGCCACTTAACTTCTTGAGAAAGGTTTGTCAAGAATACTTGGTGATGGTGACGGATATGTCCAAAGAAGAACTGAAATTAGAAGACACTCTAGAAAGAGAGGTGGAGTTTGCCATTGTATTAATTCCAGGAATGGAGCCCATCTCTAAGGCTCCCTATTGGATGTCGTTGTCAGAACTTAAGGAGTTAAAAGTGCAACTCCAAGAATAATTAGATAAAGGGTTTATTCATCCAAGTGCTTCACCAGGGGGTGCACCAATTTTATTTGTGAAAAATAAGGATGGGACATTACGTCTCCGTATCAAATATCGGCAGCTTAATAGGGTCACTATTAAAAACAAGTACCCTTCGCCGAGAATCGATGATTTGTTTGACCAACTCTAAGGGGCATCTATATTTTCGAAGATAGATTTACGTTTGGGATATCATCAACTCACAATCGAGAAGGAGGATATTCCAAAGATGGCTTTTCAAACACGGTACGAACACTATGAGTTCACCGTGATGCCATTCAGTTTGACAAATGTACTTGCGGCATTCATGGACTTGATGAATTGAGTTTTCAAGCAGTATCTAGGCTGCTTTGTCATAGTATTTATTGATGATATTCTCGTGTATTCTTAGAACCCAAAGGAACATGAATAGCATTTAAGAATAACGCTGCAAACCCTCCGAGAGAATGCACTCTATGCAAAATTCAGCAAGTGTGAATTTTGGCTCAAGTATGTGGTATTTCTTGGTCACATGGTATCTGGTGACGGAATTTTGATGGATTTGGCCAAGGTGGAAGCAGTGCTGAATTGGCCAAGACTGACTACAGTCACGGAGGTTCGAAATTTTCTTGGCTCGGTGGGCTATTATAGAAGATTCATGGAAAGATTTTCTTGCAAAGTTGCCCCTCTAACACTCCTATCGTGATGATACTTTCCGGATCATAAGATTTTGAAATATACAATGATGCGTCTTACAAAGGGCTAGGATGTATACTAATGCAGCATGGGAAAGTAATGGCCTACGCATCGAGATAATTGAGGCCCTACGAACTCAATTATTCAACCCATGATTTGGAATTTGCTGCAATTATATTCGCCCTAAAGATATGGAGACACTATTTTTATGGTGAGAAGTTCGTGATTGTTTGAAGTACTTGTTTTCCTAGAAAGAGTTGAATATGTGACAAAGGCACTAGATGGAGTTCCTAAAGGATACGACTATGAAATATTGTACCTTCTCAGCAAATCAAACCAAGTTATTGACGCTCTCAATTAGAAATCCACTATTGCGCAATTGATGGTCCAAGAATGGAAATTTCTTGAAGGAGTTCGTGATCTTGAGTATAAGCTTGAGATTGGCTATCTATCAAGCTTATTGGCTACTCTTCGCATTGAGTCGGAGGTGTTATCGAAGATTAAAATATTGTAGCAGGTGGATACTGTTGGAGAAATCTTCTTGAAATGTTTTGAAGCTAACAAAACGTTTCCATCAGTCTAGTCTGAAGGTTTGCAGACTCTGCTGTTTAAAGTCTGAAGACCTCCGGACAGCCAGACTCAAGATTCAAAGTCTATCCTCATTGACAGTTCTAATCCGTTGAAGAAAGGTTATCCAGAACTGAATGTTTTATTAAGGATATGACCTTATCGACTGGAAAAGATCTCTTGGCTGGATATGACATAACGGAATCCCTTTAATTGATCGAGATTGATTCGATGATCAAGGATCCGATGATTGGCGAAATATTCGTGGAAGGTTCTACTTATGAAAATCGAGATCCTGATTGTATGGGCAAACATGATTGATGGGCTATCGACATGTTCCTTTAATAGCTCGAATGATCTTCCTAATTGATTCCGTCCAACGGGTAGATTGGAGGAATTCCTTTGGTAAGTGCCAACGGGTATGATGGCGTAAAGGAGTATATAAGGAAGACGTTCTAAGCTGTTCAGAGTGTGCGCGATAGAAAAATTCCAAAGTCTGAAGCTTCTTGTTGTTTAGTCAATTCATTTGAGTGAAAAACTTGTACTCAAAAGAGAGTTTATACTTGTGAGAAACCTTGAGGAAATTCAGACTCATCTTGAAGAGACTAAACCTGCTCCAGACTCTACAAAGTCTAAATCTCAAGAAGCAGCTCAGACTTTAAAGGACCAGCAGCAAGTAACTGTTGAAGATTCAAGTGAAGGAAGTGATCATCATTTTGACAAATTAACCAGCAACTGAAAGCATAAGTCCAGTCATCCCAAAGATCTTATCATTGGCGACATTAATGAAGGAATTCGCACAAGATCCAAAAAGCGCGAAGAGTCTAGTGCTGTGGCTCTTATTTCTGAAATAAAACCCAAAAGCATAGAAGAAGCTTTATTTGATGAAAGCTGGATTGAAGCCATGCAAGAAGAACTCAGGCAATTTAGTATCAATGCTATCTGGGAATTGACTCCAAAACCGAAAGGTAAATCAGTTATTGGAGCTAAATGGGTTTTCAGAAACAAGATAGATGAAAAAGGAAAGATTATAAGAAACAAAGCAAGACTCGTGGCTAAAGGATACACGCAAGAAGAAGGGATAGACTATGACGAGACTTACGCACCAGTAGCAAGGTTAGAAGCAATTCGTTTATTACTTGAATTTGCTTGTCATAAAAATTTCAGGTTATTTCAAATGGATGTCAAAAGTGCCTTCCTAAATGGATTCATCCATGAGGAAGTCTATGTGGAACAACCACCTGGGTTTGAAGACCCAAGGAAACCAGACTCAGTATTCAGACTCAAAAAGGCCTTATATGGCTTAAAGCACCTCGAGCTTGGTACGACAGGCTGAGTAAGGTTTTAATTTAAAAATGTTTTGTGAAAGGTAAAGTAGACACTACTTTGTTTATTAAAAGAGAAAACAAAAGTTTTGTGCTAGTTCAAATATATGTCGATGATATTATATTCGGATCTCCTAATGAAAGTCTGTGCAAGAAATTCTCTAAGACTATCAGGATGAATTTGAAATGAGCATGATGGGTGAGTTAACCTTCTTTCTCGGGCTTTAAGTGAAACAACTGAAGGAAGGAAATTTTATTCATCAAGAAAAATATGCTAATGATCTCGTCAAAAAATTTGATCTGAACAATTGCAAGAAGGCTGAAATACCAATGTCAAGTTCCTTGAAGATAGACAAAGATGAAGAAGGAAATAAAGTCGACCAGAAGTTATACAGGAGTATCATTGGCTCACTTCTTTATCTTACTACTTCTAGACCTGACATTTTGTTTAGTGTTTGCATTTGTGCCAGATTTCAAGCACACCCTAAAGAATCTCATTTAAATGCTACAAAGCGTATTATTGAATACATTGCTTCAACTTCAAGCATCGGCCTATGGTATCCTAAAAGAGGAGACTTTACTTTTCTTGGATACTCAGACGTAGATCTAGCCGTTTGCAGAGTTGATAGAAAGAGCACTTTTCGGGTACCTGTCAACTACTTGGAGGCAGGATAGTATATTGGTTTTCAAGAAAGCAGAGTACAGTAGCTCTCTCTACAACAGAAGCAGAGTATGTTGCTCTTGGAAGTTGCTGTTCACAAATTCTGTGGATAAAACAATAGCTAAGAGACTTTGGAATTGAAGATTCATGCACGAAGATTAATTGCGACAACACCAGTGCAATCAATCTTACCAAAAATCCAATTCTTCACTCAAGAGCAAAGCATATAGAGATTCGACATCACTTCATTATAGATCATGTTCAAAATGGAGAAGTTTCGATTCAGTATGTTGATACAAAGAATCAACTGGCGGATATATTCACAAAGCCTTTGGAGAAAAATCAATTTGAAATTATTCGCTCCAGACTCAACATTTTGAGGTTTGAAGAAGTTAAAGTCTAGAGACTCTCAGACTTAGGCAAACAAGACCTTGACTGTAAGTTAGGCTATCTCTCGAATCCTATCTTGAAAAGGTACGATTGTCAAACTGTGGTTAATTATTGCTATATTTAATCAATGTAATTATTGCAACGTTTCCTTTTCGAAAAAGAAGTTATTTTTTTAAATGACTATTTTCGCGGAAAAAGGACAGTTATTTTGAAAATGCATCTTTTTATTTTCCTTTGTGACGATTCGTATACCTCTCTTTTAACCGATCGTGCTTCGTTGATTCCTCTTCACTTTACTCTCAAAAACCCTAGAAAGCATCGATCCTCCATTCTTGTTTTCTTCTCTTGCCTAATCTTCGAAAAAGTTGTCATTTTTACTTGGGAAAGTCAAGCAAGGAATCTTTCAAAGAGTGAGAAAGATGTCATCTTCAAGAAAGTCTTCGAGGATTGCAAGCAGGGGACCACAGCGAATGAGTGAGGGGCCTACGCACTTCGATCTCACCGAAGAAGAAGTGTCTCCACATCAGCAGCAGAGCCCACAACATTCTCAGCAGCGTCATTCTCCACCATCTAGTCCTCAAAATGTTGGACATCAACAAGAAGAAGATATCATTGAAGACGCAGATCCTATAAGAGTTCAAAAGCCCGCTTTTATTTATAAGCTGTATCGTGCTTTAAAGGGGACTTGTACTCCTTTGAACTATGTCGATGATTTTCTTAAAGACAATTGCTGTGGTATCTCGAGAAATTGTTTTTACACCTATTCACCCCCCTCTAGGTGCTTATACTAGCTACATCAGATACAAAAATCCAGAAGATTGTAAAAGAAGTTGTAGAAATGAAGAAATCAGATTTTCATGTCACAGAAGACGGAATATTGAAGTTCCGTGGGTGATTATGTGTCCAATGATGTAGAATTAAAAGAAGAAATTCTTTCTAAAGCTCATCACAGTCAATATAACATACATCCTGGTAGCACAAAGATATATCATAATCTTCGGCAACATTATTGGTGGAATAGCATGAAGTTGGATATCGCTAAGCACGTTGCAAAATGTCTAACTTGCTAACAAATAAAGGTGCAACATTGTAACCGGGGAGGACTATTACAACCATTGGAAATTCCAAATTGGAAAAGAGAACATATCATCATGGATTTCATTTTGGGTACTCGAAAAGTCAGAGAGGGAATGATTCCATTTGGGTGATAATTTATAAACTTATGAGTCCACTCATTTTCTAGCAATGTGGGAGAATTTCTCATTAGAAGAATATGACAAGTTATATGTATGGCAAATAGTTCGCTTACATGGGGTGCCGGTGCTTATTACATCAGATCGAGATCCTAAATTTACTACCATATTTTGGAGAAGTTTACAAGCCACCTTAGGAACAAAACTACAGTACAACACCGCTTATCATCCACAAACGAATGGCCAAACTAAAAGAACCATCCAGACCTTGGAAGATATGCTTCAGGTGTGTGTTATAGATTTCAAGGGAAGTTAGGATGAACAATTGCATCTCATTGAATTCGCATATAATAACAGTTACCAACAAAGTATTGGTATGGCACCATTCAAAGCACTCTATGCTTGGGCTTACAGGACTCCAGTGTGCTGGAATGAAGTTGGGGAAAAGAAGATCACTGATCTAGAGCCAATTCAACTTACTATAGATGTCGTTCAGACTATCCGAGATAGAATGAGAGCTGCCCAAAGTCATCAAAAGAGTTATGCTAATAATAGGCGGAAAACTCTAGAATTCCAGGTTAGCAACCTTGTTTTTCTTAAACTATTGCCCACAAAAGGTATGTCCTATTTTGGTAGGAAAGGAAAATTGAGTCCTAGATTTATAGGACCTTTTGAGATACTAGAACGGGTAGAGAATTTGGCTTACTTGTTGGTTTTGCCACCAAAGCTTGCCTCAGTCCACAATGTTTTACATGTTTCAATGTTAAGAAAGTACGATCCTGATTTGACACATGTGCTAAACTTCGAGGAGATCGAAGTAGATGACAAAGTGTCATATATTGAGGAGTCGGTGCGGATTATGGATCAAAAAGAGCAAGCTTTGAGAAATAAAGCCATTCCCTTAGTTAAAGTAATATGGCAAGACCATGGGGTAGAAGAAACAACTTGGGAGAGTGAAGAAAGTATGAGATAGTCATTCCCGCACCTATTTGAGCAAGGTACGTATTTAAATTTTGAGGACGCAATTTTATTTAGAGGGGGAGAAATGTAACATCCTCGAATTCCAAGCCGTGAGAATAAGGTATAAGGGTCGATCATAGGAATTAATGACATAAACCTTGAATAGACCAAGACATGGCATGTTTGGCCATGTACCCAATCCACCCAACCGAGACTCAGTTAAGGAAAATAACCAAGACCAACCACGAGGTTTATTTTAAGACATCCAATGGACCAATCCTAATTGAAAATGGTCATTGACAAGTTTAAGAAGGCTACCCACTTAGTCGCCTTATTTGGTTAAAGTTTAGTAAATTTTAGTATGAACCTTGGTTCTCATAGAACCGTCAATCATGTATGTTAGTCTTATAAATGCCTTGGCAAATTTTGAACATGAATTAATTAATGCGGGGATGAATCATTGGACAAGTGTTAAGAGGCCATTGGAATTCTAGAATCTTCCATAATCTTTTGACTTAGTCCATCCTCATCTATTATGTGCCACATGCCATTTGCAAGAAGAATGAGAGAACTTGCATGCCAAATAGTTGGCAAAAATATCTAGGCCTTGTTGACACCTAAAATTTGGCTAGATCCTTTTAATTGGGCCTTAATTTCTTTTTTGCATCCATTAATCTCGATTTTCTTTTGTCACTCTTTTTTCTTTGGATAATTTAATAATAATAATAATAATAATAATAATAATAATAATAATAATAATAATAATAATAATAATAACCCAAAAGAATAAATAAAAAAAAAAAAGAAAAGTAGCAGCCCATCGGGGCTGGGCCGCCTAGCCCCCTTTATTTCTCTCCTTTTCCTGCGCGGGCCCCTCGGGTTCGGTCCTTTTCTCTCCCAAGCCAAGCCCCCTTTTTCCTTCTTGTCTTCTTCCTCTTGCCTCTACAACACATATGGAGAGGGTTGGACGCATGCAACGCCAGATTGAAAGGCAAATGGCGATGTGCGTGGAGCTATCCAGTCAGAGGAGACATGCCTTCAATGCGGTGCAGTGGCGCAGGTGGGCGACTGAGGCGACATCGGTCCGGCCACACCAAGGCTAGTCGGCGTGTGAGGACCGATGGCCAAAGCCCCATTGACCGGCCTCCCTCTCGCCTATAAATAAGCCCTTTGATGAAAGCCAAAGGGCATGGACGATGCCGAGGAAGATCGAAGGCACGCAAGCTTCGAGAAGCTTCCCTCGAGAGACTTTAGGGAAGGCCTGAGAGTAAGCGAGCCCAGATTTGAACGGAGGTTGGCCGGAGCGAAAGGGGTTGAGATCTGAGGTTCAGATCTGAAGATTCGAGAGAGGGACTGAGCGAGAGAGAAACTGAAGGTCCTTGTGGTAGGAAGGTCGACTGCCGTCCCCGCTATTAGGTTTGCTAGATCCTCAATGGCAAAGCCGTCGCCTGTTGCTGCCACTGCTGTCCGTTGCCCGTATGTTGAGCCCTAGTAAGAGGGCTTTGTTTCTACCCTGCTTTGAACGACTATGCTGGAGCTCACGGCTATCGGCCTCGTGTGAGCTTTGTTCCAGGGCATTCTCTTCGATTCTGCGTTGCCACTTGTTCATGTCACCCCCAATGTTGATTCGCCACCACTTGCCCGTCTCCATCGGCATCACCTCCGAAAACCCTAGTCGTCAGACCTCCGCCACGTCGCTGTCATCCGCCACCCTCTACTTCAGCGTCATCCCCAACGACCCATCATGAGCTTTACCGTGCTAGGCTCACTACTGATCTCTTCACGCCGTCCCTATGCCAAGATGCCACCTCTTGTCATCGCCGTCTCCATCAAATGACATGGGAAGAAGACAAAGAGGGTTGGAACCGTGAATTGTGTCAAGAGCCAAGTTGGGCGCAATACTTCAATCGGGTAGGGTTTTGGATGAATCGAGCTAGACAAGCATGGGTTGGGTTGATTTTATTTTAAATGATGATTGTTGGGCTCCAATTGTTGAAAGAGAGATTGGATTGGGCTTGCACATCAGGCCCAACCCAGCTAGGGTTCCACCAGACTAGGTCGTGTGACCCAAGCCTGTCCGAGCTCGAGTCGTCTGACCAGATCTAGTCCGGACTTGGGCTGCTAGTTTTAACGAACCGAGTTGGACCCAACCCGAGGGTCCGACTGGGTCATTTTAAAAATAATATTTTAATAAATAATAATAATATATTTTTCAGAAAATCAAAAAAATCCCAAAATATCCCATGTTTTCCCAAAAAGCCAAAAAATTAGGAAAAAGCCAAAAAAAAATTAATATTTTCATAAAAAGATCAAAAATCCAAAATATGCCTTTTTTTGTCTAGAAAAATAGAAAATGACTAAAAAATATGTTTTCATCCACAAATACATGGAAAATCCCTCGGAAATCTAAAAAGTTGAAGGGTTTAAACAAGATTAGATGCGAAAGAGCATTAGTGATTAACTAGTGTAATCAAGTCCCTGATCCTAGTTTCTCTGGTTGCGCATGAGTGAATATTTCTCCCAATATTTTGCTTGGGTTTCTAATCGACCCACCCCAAATTGATTAATGGTGACTCATTTTCAAAATTAACCTATAGGTTAAAAAACTCAAACCATAAGTCGTGAATTGGTGGGCTTGGGAGAGCCCGAGCTAAGCTTAATAGATTTAATCGAGCCATTCGTCTCCGTGGGCGCTCGCCTAAATTAGGCGTTGAAAAAAAGATGTCGCGACAGCTTGGCAACTTCGTTGAAGATTTTTTGTAAACATAAGCCGTTTTTTTTTTTAAATCTTGTTTAAACACTTTTACTAACTTGGTTTTTTTTTTTCCTTTTGTGCAGGTTAGTAGCTTAGAAATCTTTTTTAGAATGTTTTGTGATTATAAATTGTTATGAATGTTATAATGTTTTAGCACTACATGTGGCACGCACAACCCGGTCGTTGGACCTGGGTCGCAATATGATATTTATGATGGTATTAAGAAAGATAGGCCTCAAACATGAGACTGTGATGTAGAGGTTGCCTTTCTTTTCCCCGAATTTCTTTAGGTAGAGTCGAGATTAAGAGGGTATGATGCCAATGTGAGACTGCAATGGGTAGATACCATTTTAATTTCTCTAAACTTTCTTAGTTAGACTTTGAGACGCACGTATCATGTGCGTGTCTCTGTGCTTGCCATTTTCTTTAAAAGCAAAGTAATTTCTCTACTTTTTTTACTCAGTCCCTTTTTTTTAATGGCCCATGGCAATTTAGATAATTTTTTCGAGTCCCAGTTTATATGCGATGGGAGGAGACGAGATCCAATTTATTCCCACCCCCGAAGTAGAGTTCTTCAGATGGTGGGGTCAATTGGACCAATTTGCCCAAGGGTGCATGAAAGCCAAAGTCAATCATCTCCTACCATTTTTCCAAATCCTTGTTCATCCTAAAGTCCTATAGACAATAGCACATTTTTGGTGCCCTAGGACATCCACTTTTATATTTGGTGGGTTTGAGCTAACCCCAATTGTGGAAGAATACAACATCATCACTAGAATGCCTCTTGATAATAAGCTCGTTAGGCCACCAACAGGCATTGACCCGCTACATGGGTCAGCACGATTTTTAAGAACATGAAGTTCATGTTACGAGATAAATTCTTAAAACCAACCATAATACCTGCCCACTAACATTTTTGACTCCTCGTTTTGAAAATCAACCCATGACCCAAAAAAGTGAGATTTTCCTCCTAACCTTTTTCAGGTTCATCATTTTCCTCCTATAAAAAAGATGCCATAAGTTTCTCAATGGCATGGCTGATTGATCAGGCCTCAAGGTTATATCAACATGATTTTAGCCGAAACTTCCGTCCCTTAATCGTTTTAAAGAAAACACCATAAAGATCATGCGAGCCTCCTTGAAAATTATGCAAGTCTGGTTCTTTTCTCACCTAAGCGAATTTTGATGCCTCATGCAATCGTCTGAAACAAATGATTTTGAAAATCCATTATAGAAATTTGTGGTTCTAGGACCATACATTCATAATTAAAGCTATTTTAATTGGATAAATTTCCTAAGAGACTCCGCTCCTGAGGCATTCCTATCGTGTTCCGGTTGGTTCCATGAAAAGAGAGTTTGCTTTGCTTACAAACGCTATAACCCAATCCCATTGCTCGGCCTCACTGGTACCGCTCCCTATTACCCATATAGGGTGGCACGACAATATGAAGCCTTGTAAGAGATCCTGTCACCTTTCAAGATGAAGATCCCTCCACTCCTTTTCACCCATCAAAGCCGTGACTCCGCATTCGAGATTGCCATTATCGAGGAAACATGAAGCAAGTGCCATTGCAAAAGGATTGTGGTACCTGAAGGGCTCGAGAGGTAGGAAAATGCTTATCACGCCTTTAAGTCCTACATCCACTGCCATTGTATGCCAACAAGATTGAGGCCATCGATCCCTCACCCAACCGGCAAGATCAGTCAACACGAGCAAGTAAAGCATATGCAAAGGGATTTGGGAATAAGCTGGGTACACATCTCAAAGCCAATCCAAGGAAGCAAACATCTTTGCAAAAGAAGGCTCGCCATCGCATATAAAATAACAGTCATGTACCTCCTAGTGTTAATATTGTGAAAGTTTTGTCTTAGTCCCATTGTTTATGGACTTCTATTTAATAGCTAGTATTTCGTTTCATCATTTTAATTTTGAGTTGGGATGTTAAAAGTACATTGTCTGTAAAATATTCTTTTGATAAATGAAAATAGTTGGACTGTTGCCATGGGTCAATCTCTATTTACTCTTGTGCTCATTCATTATTTTTGTGACAATAGGTATTTATGAATTGACAACCACCAGTCGCCTGTGAATGGCCTCATGCAATAGAGCCCGATTATAATGATGTACAAAATCACCTCGCTAACATTGAAGACGGCATAAGACAAATGTCCATTGTCCTTCGACAACTCTCAAAGAAATTGGAGTCCACTCAAGCCAGGTCCAACTCCGTAGTTGCTTTAAACACACTCATGACACCTGCAAATTTGCCAACATGATAGACAATTTGTAAAGATCATGGAAAAGCTGAGCCAGCTGTAGGGGCAAGATCCCATGGATTTTTCTAATTATGCCGGAATTAAGATCCTCGAAAAGCTCAAGGTGCTTGAATGCGAGGGGTATGCCAATACCTCTCGCCTAGAGGCCTACTTGCACGCCTACTTGATTCGAAGGATAATTCAATCATACCAATCAAACCTGACTAGCCTCGCCTTGCAATGGTACATCGTAAGGAGTATTAGTCTCCTTAAGACTTGGAGGGAACTAAATGATGCTTTCCACCAAGAATATAATGTTGATATCAACGCCGACATCGCCCTACCTTACGAAGAGCCGATAGTCACGGACTATGAAGAGCCGATGGTTGTGGAGACAAGGGGTAATATGTTTTTAAGAACACATGTCGTGTCAGGGAAAAGCCTAACCACCCAATCTAACCTGCAGCCCACAGAAGAAGGATCGATCGGACAAAATATTGATACAACATTGCATGATAAATGGACGACCGAGCAATATCTTATTACCGAGGAGCTTTTCACTAGGAAAGGCAAGGAGCCCGCACACGAGGTCAATGCCATAAAGCCTATTCAAGACCGAGGCATGGCAATGCAGCTTCCTAGGCTTATCGCAAGAGCTATGGTCCAAAGGATGTCAACCCTTATCAATCTAGGGAGCGAAACTCCACCATCTCCCAATCCCCTTCACAAACTCAAGTTGGTAAAACAGAGGGCCATGCTCAAAAGTTCCAAGATCGGGAGTCAAGAAAAGAAAGCGTAAGCAATTCGAGCCAATGCCTGCCATTGAGCGTAGGCAAAACCTGGCAATCAATGAGTCGCCACACAAAGACTTTGAGCATCCCCTAAGGTACAATCCTTAAATTTACCAGTATTATACAGATGAAATTAGCCATTCATTGTATAACTGCCTCCCACCCACACATAGGATCCAAGGCCTATTAGAAAAGGGAACTTTCACCCTTCATGACTTATCTCCTAATGAGTTGCTAAATTTGTCACCCGACCATGAGGATAACGTAAACACCATATCCTCGGTTGGAGATTTTGACTCGGTAGAAAGCAATGAGGTGATCTCGGTAGAGTCTAGCTTTCCTAAAGCGGTAGAGTCTAGCTTTCCTAAAGCGGTAGAATTCACCACTGTAATGAATATGCAATGGGAAAACCAGTTGCCTAACCAAAACTTAGTAGGTCCATCTAGCCTTCATAGGATTATGACCCCTAGAGAAATTAGGGTACCTAATCTCCGTAAGTATAACGGTGCAACTTGTCCCATGACCAACCTGCAATATTTTCACACTTAAATGAGTTAACACTGCAACCCAACACCATTCATAACTCAAGCCTTCCAAGAAAGTCTCACACGATTGGCATTACAATGGTTCATCATGGCAAGGATCTACCTCATGAGAGATTGAAATGAGCTATCCTCTACATTCCTGCATCAGTACCCAAGCCAAATTGGAACTGAACTGCCTTGTGAGAATTTAATTCACATCAGAAGAAGACCAATAGAGGATTTCCAAACATATGTAGAAAGATGGGAGGCTTTTATGATGCAAATCTACCCTCAATTGGCCAAAGAAGAAATGATGAAGTTATTCATAAAAGCTTTACCCCGCAAGCATTGTTGTTGGTTGCATGGATTACATTTTTGTAGCTTCAATGAAGTGGTCCTGTCATGCAAATACTTCAAGTCTATCGAGGGCGAAGAACTCAAAGGTGCCTCATTTCGGGACCAACACTACCAAAGTGCTCTTTTTCATAGGATTTTTCATGGGTTTTAGTTATTTTTATGTTTTCTATCCCGTTTAGTATGTTACTATTGCATTTTCCAATCCAGTAATCTAATGTACAGTTCTAATATTTTTTTTTTTGAGAGCATGAGGCGGTATTCCAAACCATCCTGATGATGCTATCCAATCATGAAAAGAAAATATCATCCAAGGAGAATACTCAGGGTCGGGCTTCCTCATGCTTCCTCCCCCTCCCCCTAAATATATACTTTTGAAAATAAAAAAAAAAAAATTTTATTACCAAAAGCTTTTGTCAAAATAAGATGTTAAATTTAATCCAATGTATTTTTCTAACTTACTCACTTCGTGTCTTAGAATATTATCCCCTTTGACTTAGCGTGACGGGGGGTGTTCGAAAACACTCTTTCAAGAAAGTAAATGCAAACAAAAAAGATCATCCCATTTCAAAAAGTGTAAGTCTTATTTCTTGAACATAACTTTGGAAATGATGTCCTTTCTCTTCTATTTATATGAAACAAAAGATGGCACGTAATAGGCACAGGCATACGATTGAACTTGAAACAGGCATACCATGGTAGCTCAAGGTAGGATAACCTCCTCCATGCTGCTCTCAGCCTTCCCATTTTGCAAGCCATCCCCAGAACTTTATGCACTCCACCTCGCTCCTGCTTAACTCTGTCTCAAGTCTGAGTAATATCTTTTCACACAACATGCCTGAGCAACTAGATGATGTGGTTTCATAGGATTTCCAGCTTTGACGAGCCAAGAAGCATAGGGAAGGAATTTCTTCTCTTCCTTAGAATTGACTACTATCAATATGGAGAAAATCCATATAGTTGAGGCGATTTCTAGCCCCCTATCTCAGATGATGACTTTAGAACCTAGAAACCTCACTTCTTGTTCTAGACGCATATT
Source organism: Eucalyptus cladocalyx (assembly GCA_017140615.1). Taxonomy (NCBI): domain Eukaryota; kingdom Viridiplantae; phylum Streptophyta; class Magnoliopsida; order Myrtales; family Myrtaceae; genus Eucalyptus; species Eucalyptus cladocalyx. The sequence continues at coordinate 15,927,903 of CM029521.1, forward strand.
CTCCCAAGAAATGATTGCCATTAGAAAATAGGAGATTTTAATTGTCCATCTTAGATTCCATGGAAACTTGAGGTACATGACTTTGTCCAATGCTACTAATGTTCATAAGATCAAAAACAAAGGAAAGATTCCACAGAAGGAAGGCGTTGAAGATGAATCAACAACCATCAATCATGCACACACAGCCACAAACGAGGAGGGCCAATCAAAGGAGACATTGAATTGTGTCAAAACAAAAAGGCTGTCATCGACATTTAAATATCCCTCAGAGTCAGCAAATACAAACTCTGGGGAAGGGTAATTTGGTATCTTTTCCAATACTCCAGCTCCTTGAACTCGTTATTGACATATTTTTCCCTATTGACAAGAAGCATTAGGATTCAAGAACCAAACTCAATGGTTAATTTGGGCAAATCAATATTGGCTAAGCTAGTACATGGAAATATCCCGTATCGAATTCACCTAACTTGGTGTAAAAAGACGTCTCATTCAGGAGCCAGTTCAGTCAAATGAAAAATAAGCGCTCCATGAACACTACCAATGCCACGGCCTGGTGGTATGGGGATTGAAATGATCTAGAGGCATCCGAGGTTCGATCCTCGAAAACGATAACTAGTTGCCAATATTGATTGCAGAAAATTCCATGTTTGTAAGGCAAAGAGTTCTCTCGCTAATGGTACAATAACCAAAACAGTGAGAGGCATTTCATAGAGTTCTCTCGCAAATGGTACGATAACTAAAACAGTGAGAGGCATTTCATTTCTCTATCCTAAACACTACAAGTTATCCACCGCTTACCCCATTTGAGCCCCATACACTTATGGAGTTTCTTTCATACCCCTATCAAGAACCACCCTATACTAGGACATATTGGAGATAAGTAGCATCACAAAGTGAGAAGGGGGATAGAAATTTTTTTGCTCGCACTTGCATCAATCTTTGGGTGTCTTTATTGCATATGAACATTTACAATAATTTAAGTGCCCTAGAATGACAAAGAGCAATTCTTTCTCCATGCACTTGTACCCGCTGTATAGCATAATCGAGTTTGTAATTTCACTCTCACATTTAGGCAAAGCAAGAATTATTGCCATCCAAGCAGCATAACCCGAAGCGCCGGCAAAAGATGAAGACTTAAGAGTCTAACAACAATGTTTTGCTAGAACTTACCTAGGCGAGTTCCTCGAACACAAAATGAAAAACTAGGGGCATGAAAAAGCAGTGTACCCGGTAAAAAGCAAAATCAATGCCTATGGATGAGAAAGTTGGAATAAAAAAACTATGGGCATAAAAAAACAGTGTACCTAGTAAAAGCAAGGCCAATGGCCTCCAAACAAAAGATACAGCCATTTCTATTCTCAAGAAAAGTTGATGTTGTGGTTCAATTGATAGAGTCTCCATCTAACAATGAGAAAAAAAGTCTGGTGACAATGCCAAGGCAATCACCAACCCTCACCCTCTTACACATGAGCCAAGTCTGTGTTGCATCCCTCTTGTAAAAGTCTCTTTAGATTAGGGCACTTCAATTAATATAGGATTTCATATGTTTATAAGCATCGCTCGAAGAAGTAAGAGTAAGATCATTCTATCTCTTTTCGCAAGGTTCTTGACTTGTAAACCTGAAAGGGATCATGCGATGTTTCTTTCATAAACCTTGACCTTGATGGTCCCTTTTGATAAGCCGTTGACCAAGCTTACAACATAGTCCTGGCAAAAACCTCCCATATTGGTAAAGTCGTGCCACTTGCGAGAATACTCAGACCCTTACTGATATGATGACAGTGAAATAGACAGCCTTTTCCAAGAGAGTGAGCGGAAAGTCCTTTTAGATTGAAAGTTCATCATCTTGTTGTTCCAGATATCTACATTCTGAACAAAGGTTGTCTTTCAAAATTTTCCCAAGTGGAACTCAGATGATACAAAACTGACAAAATTATCATGCATGAATCACATTTAAATTCATAAATTTACAGTGTATACAATCATGTGTGCATCTTGTGCAAGTAAAAGACATACTCTTAGAGATTAGAAATATCGTCAAGTGAGCATATCGACCTATTCGAGTTGTACCCATAGTTTGGATGCTTGTGACTATCCAGGTATCCCCTTGTCTTCGAGTGCCTATCGCTATTCAGGTGCTCCCTTTTACCGACACTCGACCTGTTCAAATTGTCTTCAAAGTTCGGATGCTTACGACCATCCAAGTATCCCTTTGTCTTTAGGTACCTGCTACTACCCCGGTACTCTCTCTCATTGACACTTGACCTGTTCGAGTTATCTTCATAGTAAAGATGCTCATGGCTACCCAAGTATCCCACTAATTCTGGGTACCTACCACTATCTGGGTACCCCTTTTTTTATTAACACTCGACCTGCTCAAGTTGTCCCCATAGTATGGGTATTGACAATTGATTAGGTATTCCATTGCTTTCAAGTACCTACCACCATCGAGTTGTCCCCATTGTATAGGTACTCCCTTTCCATGACACTCGACTTGCCTGAGTTGTCCTCAAAATTATATCATTGAATACTAAAAGCTGTTTAAGTATTCCACTAATTTATGTACCTTTGGTTACCCAGGTATGCTCTCTCATCATCATGACACTTGGACCTACCTAAGTGGTCCCATATTATATCATTAAATACTTGTGTCTATCCAAGTATTCCACTGCTTTATATACCTATGGCCACCCATGTTTTCCAGCCCTTTTGAGTGCATGCGGCCATATAGGTAAGCCTCGTGCTACATTCAAATTCATTTTTTTCACTCATTTTTTGGATAATTTAATAATAATAACCCAAAAAATAAATTTAGAAAAAAAAGAAAATAAGCAACCCATCAAGGCTAGGCCTTCGCACCTAGCCCCCTCTTTTTGTCTCATTTTCCCGCACGGGCCCCTAAGGCCTGGTCCTTTTCTCTCCGAGGCCTAGCCCCTTTTTCCTTATTGTCTTATTCCTCCCATTGTCTTCTTCCTCCTACCTTTGCAACACACACACAAAAGGGGTTGGACACATGCGACGCCAGACGGAAAGGCGAACGAGGATGTGCCTGGAGCTATCTGGTCAAAGGAGACACGCCTTCAATGCAAAGCAGCAGTGCAGGTGGGCGATTGAGGTGACAATGGTCCGGCCGCACTAAGGCTAGTCGGCATGTGAGGACTAGCGGCCAAAGCCTCGTTGATCGACCTCCCTTTTGCCTATAAATAGGCCCTCCAAGTAAGGCCAAAGGGCACGGACGACGCTGAGGACGATCGAAGGCACACAAGCTCCAAGAAGCTTCCCCCGAGAGACTTTAGGGAAGGCCCAAGAGCGAGCAAACCTAGATCTGAATGAAGGTCAGCTAGAGCGAAAGGGGTTAAGATCTAAGGTTCAAATCTAAAGATTCGAGAGAAAGATTGAGTGAGAGAGAAATTGGGTTTGTTGGATCATCAGCGACAAAGCTACCACCTGACGCTGCCACTACTGTCCACCGCCTGAACGTCAAGCCCCAACAAGAGAGCTCTGTTTCTGCCTTGCTTCTAATGACTGTGTTGGAGCTTGTGGCCATCGCGCTCACGTGAGCTCCGGCCCGGGGTGATCTCTTCGATTCTGCACCGCCACCTGTTCATGTCGCCCCTATTGTTGATCCACCACCACCTGCCCCTCGCCATTGGCATCACCTTCGAAAATCCTAGTTGTCAAACCTCCACCACGTTGTTGTACTCGCCACCCTCTAGTTCAACATTGTCCCCGATGACCCATCGCGAGCTTCGCCGTGTTGGGCTTGCTACTAACTCTTCACACCATCCCTTTGCCAAGCCATTGCCGCTCATTGTCATTGTCTCTATCAGGCGACACAGGAGGAAGACAAAGAAGGTTGTGGTCGTGAACCAAGTCAAGAGCCGAGTCGAGCATAATACTTCAACCGGGTAGGGTTTTAGACAAATCAGGCTGGACGAGCATGGGCCAGGTTGATTTTATTTTAAACAATGGTCGTGTAACCCAAGCTAGTCTGGGCTCGGGTCGTTCAATCGGATTCAGTCTAGACCCGGGCCATTAGTTTTAATTAAACAGGTCAGACCCAACTTGGGGTTCCGACCTGGGTCGTTTATAATATTATAATATTATAATTAAAAATAATATTTTAATAATAAATAACAATAATAATATTTTTTTTTCAGAAAATCAGAAAAATCTCAAAATATCCCATGTTTTCCCAAAAAGCCCAAAAAATTAGTAAAAAAGCCAAAAAATAATATATTTAAGAAAAAGATAAAAAAATCCAAAAAAATGCCTTTTTATGTCTAGAAAAATAGAAAATGACCAAAAAATATGTTTTTCCTCGACAAATGCATGGAAAATCCAAAAAAGTCTTAAGATTTAAACAAGATTAGTTACCGGAAGGGCATTAGTGATTACCTTGTGTAATCAAGTCTCCGATCCTAGTTTCTCTAGTTGCACAGGAGCGAATATTTCGCTTGCGTTTCTAATCAACTCACCCCAAATTGATTAGTGGCGACTTCTTTTCAAAATTAACTTATAGGTTAAAAAACTCAAATCACAAGTCATGAATTGGTGGGCTTAGGAGAGTTTGGGCTAAGCCTAATAGACCTAGCCAAGCTATTAGCCTCCGTAGGCGCCCACCCTAATCAAGCGTTGAAAAAAAAAGAGTTCGCGACAGGCCTCATTTATAATTTTGGACTTTAGTTCATTAATGGCATGGATGAATCACCTACTTAGGTGTTCTCTAGAATCTTAGGTGAATCTTAGGTTATGATGGCCTTAAATTGTAGCATTGATGAATAAGATAAGGACCAACCAATTATAAGAAGACATTAGGCTTTAAAGGTCCCTTAGGCACCATAGGCAATAATGAGCCTAGAGTGAGCCTTAGAGGATAAGCAAATAGATGGACTAATCAAAATTAAACACAAATAAGCATAGGCGCCAACTATAGAGGCTAGATAGGCCAACTCATATCTTAGGCTTAATCATAAGTTTGCATAAAAACCTAAAAGGAAGAGGCCTATAAATAGGAGAAGGCATTCTCACATTTTTAAAAGTTAACCATTCTCTTATTTCCTCTCCCTTTCTCTCCTCTCTTTCGCGTCTTCCTCACCAAGCCACCTTAGGAGCCGTCCGATCACCAAAGAAGCGTTTTAGAGCTAGGTCCAAAAAGTTGTAAGTAGACTTTCCTAACTCTTCTATAGGGTGATGTGTTACGCGTATCAATTTTAGGATCACATCATCGTTTGCTTGTGTTCGCTTTGTTTTGTTATGCTTGTTGTGTTCTATTTGTTTGTTGTTATATCAAGTAAGTTCATGGTCTCGCATGGATGTTGAGCACACTCGGATGTTGAGGAAATGTCTCATATGACTTTGGACTTGCACCGAGGTGGGTGCATGACCCACACTTGATTTCGAGACGACATTGAGACATGTTGTTACTTGAGACAAGTCATGGGTCGATGCCGAAGCCAAAGCGAATGGTTCCAAGTCTAGACCACTAGCTCAAGTCGCATCCGGCATGAGTTTAATTAAGTAGGACATAAGAGTCATTCATTAGTTCACCTTGCATGGTATGCATTCGGGCCTTTCATTCAGTTAAAAGTTTAAACATAAAATGAATCGGTTGATGCTTGAAACACATGGACACACAATAGACTTATATGCCAAACACTAGGGGACGCCGGGTCGTTGTCTGGGGTAAAGCCCCAAATGTCGTCCTAATATTGAGATCATGGATGATGCTAGCCAGGTGAGGCTATTGCCTAGAGGTCGACTTGGATGTCATCTCGATAATGAGATCGGGATGATGCTGGTTGCCAGGGAGGGACTGATGTCTGGTTGTATCGAAAGAGTCGATTAATTTCAACTAATATAATATTGAATAAGAAAAAAATGAAAGTCCGTTGTGATGCTTGAATTGATGCTTGCAAAAGCTGGGTTTGTTTTGATATGTATAGTTGAGTCTTTACATCGATTTGAGCATATGTTACATTAGGTCACTTAGTGCTTGAATGGGTCTTATGTGATGTACGCATTCCTCTTAGTGATCGAAATGATTGTAGGCCATGGATTTTTGGGAAGGCTTGTTCCTATGCATTAATTCCTTGTATTGATATTGGAAAGCACATATATGATTGAGAGTCATTCATATGCATAAGCAAGATAAGGCATGAACCTTGCAATTGATTTACCATCAACAAGCAGGTGATGATTTTGTATCCAATGATTGATGGCAATACATCCTCCTATAAGAGAATTATGAATTTCTACTTACAGAGTCAACGACTTATTTCTGTTGTTTTCACAATTTTAGGTGTGTGATGGATAAACTAATCCCATTGCCCATCCATCTTGGCCTTCCCATCGATATGCTTACCATCGTGACGGACATAGTAAACATAAAAGAGGATGTCACCTACTAGAAATACACCACCACCATTTGAGTCCAAGAAAGAGTAGACATTTTGGTTCTCTACGTGTACGAGGCCTAATGCCTCATTTTTTATGGGGACATCATAGGTCCCATTTGTGGCTTCATCCTCGAGCGGATCCCACGGGAATGTCATAAGGGAATGAGCCTAGGATGGGTGCTGTTTTTGGGAGAAGCTCGGTAGAGGAGCAAGGCTACCCCAGCCTTTAGATCAACTATGTATGTATATGAAAATAAGTAGCCTAGGACTAGGATGGACATATAATTGAAACAATTTTGATATGTGTATATGTATATGAATATATGTTGTTTTTAATTGCTTGGTTTGTACATGTCTTGCCTAACTTCCATGTTTATTTATACGAGAATTGTTCATGATCGCTTCCACACATGCTTTATTAAAGATAAAAGACTTTCGAGACATTCGACGTTACCTAGGGCATCAATGCTAATTCGTCAGGTCATGCTCTCGTGCTAGGGATGGAATGAGGGTGTGACAACGGAAATACTGAAATTCATACATACAGATATTTGTAGTCTAGAGATGGACTTGTGTGGCAAAAAAATACTTGATGTCCAAGTGCAAGTAGATGCAAAGGAGAATGAAGCTGGCTAGGCTTGCAAGAGGGTTAGAGGGCTTGGGTTGATCATTTCCTCTAGCATGATCTCTACCACTTCGCTGGTGCTGACGAGCTGCACAATTAGCAAGTGCAATAGGAAGGTTGTGACATCCTGAAATTTGATCCCTGATTCGGAAAAATGAAATGGTTGTTTCATCGATGTGCTTAAGGTTAATTTACTCGGAACTAATCACTCACGAGTTAACTAATCTATTAGATGAGGCCATTAAGAGATATAAACATGGTAGACAAGAGAATTCGATCGGAAATCAATTGCTCGACCATAATAATTTGCAAGGGTCAACATGACTCCGTTATAATCGATTAGCAAACAGATATAAGTCGATTCAATAGAATCACATTGTGACATCCCAGATTTTCAGTCCTGTTTTCTACTGAATAAATCAGGCATTTCATTGATGCGCCTATATAATTGTTCTCAAAGCTGATCACTCTTGAGATAACTAAACTATTCAGGAAAGCTATTAAGGAATTTTAAAGCAATAGACTTGAGAATTCGACCAAGAATCAACTTATTGACTGTACTTATCTTTAGAGGTCATTACGATATAGTTAAAAATCGATTTGAGATTAGAGATAGGTCCGTCTAACTGAGATGTGTTACCAATCGTGGGTGACTCCACTAAATTGGAAAATTCTCATCGATCAACACTAATCTGATTTTACTATCGTTTTGGTACCCCGTGTTCGTAATTGAATTCTCGAGATTTTCACAACAATCGAAAGTCGCCATTGAGTCGAGTGGGTTCATAGTGGCTTGAAGAAAATCGATCATGGGTCATTTTCCCTAAAAAGTTCTGAAAACAACCCGATAATTTAGGTCACGCTAAAAACGCGCCAAATGAAAATTAACCGCCAATTCAAATCCGATTCAGAAATTGAAAATTCTATTGTGTCACAATAAATTATAGGAGTATCAACTCAGTCTCAGAAGATTTTTCTGACAACCGAGACTTTTTCTGGAAAAAATCAGTTTATGACCGTTTTGCGCAGAGGTGGGGGATTAATTTTGGTTGCAATTTTGAGAAGTAAGATGGATTCTTAGATGAGGAAAAATGCCAATTGAAGTATTGACATGTTAATTAATTTTATGGAGGCCAAATGAGAGGGAATCAAGAGAGAATTGATGTGCAATTGAAGCCTTTTTGCTAAGAAATTCGTAGCACCCCATAGGACCTAACATTTGGACCTCTTAAACCTTCTAGATTGGGGCATTTTAGGCTGCAAAGAGTTGGTGGAAGACAGCCTTGCAATGGATGAGGTTGAGGGGGGACAATCTTGTGGAAAAGCTTGCCAAGGGCCCCTCATCTCTCATCTCTATCCTCTCTCTTTCTCTCTCATTTCCACCGTCCACCTCCATTCTCTCCCTCTCCATTCTTCTTGGTTATGCAACACCACCAGGAATCAGCAAAAGGCAAAGACCAACTACTACTCATTCACCGAAGCCTCGCGCAGATCCAGCAGCACCGAAGCTCATAGCTGGCCGCGCGTCCTTCAACTCTCACGCCAGCTCACGGTCAATAGCGGCAAATTCTCACCATCTTGTTGACTCCCCCCCTTCGTATCCACTTCTTCTGCTAGCCACGATTGAAGCCCCATGCCTTTGTCGTCCACGCGTCTTCCTCCATCTCGCTGCCTCACGCTCACGCGACCAGCAAAGCAGCTTCTTCAATGCTACCACTCGAAGACTCCACCTGCCGCGTCTCCTCTCCGCCAGCTCGAAGACCCTAGCACACGCCAGCTGCTTCTCCAGTCATCGTTCAGCTTCAACGACCGACCCAGCGTTTGGCCCATCTCCAGCAAATTCTCAGCCCAATGGAGTTCGGCCTAGCAATTTCTTTTGTTGCGCAACCCAGCAAGCAGCCCAATTCAGCGACCCGACCTTCAGCTACAAGCCCGGTCATGAAGCCCAAGAGCGAGCCTAGTCCAATGAAAAAACAAATCTCAAATTAAGCTGAGATTTGTTAGGCCAATTCCAAGCCCGTTGGTGTCATCGCAAACCCAAATTCGGCCACCGTCGCGATGTCTCAGTCTTTGCTTTGCACAAGTGAGTTTTGCTCACTAATCCTTGCTTAGTTTGCTAATGATGCCTAAGGGTTGGTTAGTGTTAATTAACTAGGATTAGGTGGTTAGATTATAGTAGATTAGTGATTATTAGTTAATAATAAGCATGTTAGACATTGGCTAGTGCAATTAGCTAGAGGATAGCCTATATTAATTATTAAATGCATCTCAAGATTTTTCCTAATCCGTTCTAGCTTCCAACCAGGCATTACAAGCCTAAATTGGATTTTTAGTATTTATTTATCAATTTTTGAAATTAATTTAATTATTTATTTATTTTCCAAAAATTAGGCAATGATAGTCGATGAATGGAATTTTATGCTGATTGTCGTGGTGCAGTCCTTTTATTTATTTGAGCTCTGCGTTGTGTTGAATTGGATTGATTGTGCAATTTGAGGAATATTATTCCTAAATTGATTGAAATTGAATGGAAATTGGGTGATTAATTGGTAGATGCCTGAGTATAATTATTTAGCGCCAAATAATGCTTTGATGGGCTAAAGTAGAGAGAATTGTAAGAGTGAAATGGGAATACTCTTAGCTAAAACCAATCAAGTATAATGTTATAGACCTACGTGGTTCGGTGATTAAGGATATCACTGGCGAAAACGGTGCCTTAAAAAATGCACGTAACAGTCTATTACATGCATCATTATGGATATACGTGGTTCGGTGATTGAGATATCACTAGCGAAAACGGCTCCTTAAAGAATGCACGTAACTATCTGTAATATACATCACGTTGTCGAAAACGGCACAAGAGAGAGAGAGAGAGAGAGAGAATATACATGATTTACGAACATACGTGGTTCGGTGATTGGGATATCACTGGCGAAAACGACACCTTAAAAAACGCACTTAACTATCTATATCATATGTCACCTTGGTGAAAACGACGCCCGAAAGCATTAATGTAGCTCCGTGACTAAGTGTGCTATTTTAGGTTATATAGTGTGGAGTGAAATGACCAAGAGATGATTCAATTGACATGTAATCGACTAAGTCGATTGATCGAGATATCGATCTATGATGTGATTGCTTGGGTGCCTATTGAATTATGCTAATATGCAGGTGGAATCTAAGGCCAAGGTATGTCCTCTGACCTGTGCGTGTACAAGCAATCTAGTTAGCGTATTGGTTTACTAATCGAGTCTTGGGGGTAGAACTTGCTAAGATGTGGTCTTAATGGTTATTGTATAACCATTTCAAGCCCCTAGATGGCAACACCTCCATCTTCTCGTCCTCCTAGGCATTTTGGCATACCTGAGAAAGTTAAAGAGATAGAGACCCACTTCCCGATTTATCCTCATCCTAAAGGACTGGAGTATGTCCTGGTTCAGTCAACCATCTGGATTGACATGGGAACAGATGCCCTGAGGCCCCACAAGTATTGGTCATGGTATCGTGAGTATTATGACAGGCGAAGGGAGGGTCCCATGCTAGAGACTAATGTGCCTATGTTTGTCCTGGAGGAGGCATTCGAGAAGGGGATAGCCGATCACAAGGATGGGTCGATAGTGGATGCAAAGGACCCGAAGCTTGAGAGCAATACTGAGTCACTTGTATACTTAGCAGTAGGATCCAACTGGAACATGCTAGAAGAAAGAGAGATAGTCGAGCAAAAGGAGGGACAAGAGGAGGATTAGGAGTGGGAATGGCCAGAGGTGGAACCTGTAGCAGAAGAAGCTGAGGACAAGCCAAAGGTGAATTTTGAAAAAGAAGAACTCGAGGACAAACCAGAAGAAGAAGAGGAGTTGGAAGAAAATGAGCTTAGTGAAGAAGAGTTGGAGGAGGATGATCTCGAGAAGGATCCTGAGTACGACTCGGATGAGGACTAAGATCCCATCCTGTTTTGCAAACTTTGGGTTTTGATTGGACATATAGCAGATCAGACTTGTGAATAGTATTGTATTATACTATAGTTCGCCTTGTATAAAAGTGTGGTTATATGTTTTCATTTTATGAAAATTATGACCTACTTTTATATCCCAATGTTTTATTGTCTAGAGATTATTGCCTACTTCCACATGCATATTAATCATAGAAAGGGGTCAGCAATGCATCATGGGACGTCGCTATTAATCGACTAGGTGAGAGATGAGCACGTGATCAAGGATCGGGACGTGACACACATAGTTGAATTACGAGTGATTCTGCACAATTATGATATTCATGTCGAGTGACGGTAACTCGATTTTCTATTGATATTATACTCGAGACACGTAATTGAAACCTCGCGATTGTGTGACCACCGAGCGTTGTCTACAATTTGGAGATGCACAAATATGGATCGAAAATTATTGACTTATTGGGCATGAAGACTTTGAGGCTTTTGCAATGAGTGCATAGATATTTTCCGGGATAAGAACACTTCAAGTGCCAAAAGTTAGCACAAAGGGACACTTAAGTGCCAAATGTTACGAAAGTGACACTTAAGTGCCAATTTGTAAGAAAAATGGGACACCTAAGTGCCACCTCCGGCAAAGGCAGCTGGAAATCATACGTGGCAATTAAATATGATTATTTCTCGTCGAGGTGGCTCGCCGGAGAGCTGAGTCAGCTCTAATTCACCCAAAACGACGTCGTCTCCTCAGGTTGGCCAAAATAGAGCCCTTAAATTAGCCAAAACGACATTGTCTCCCCCATTGCCCCAAATCTAAAACCCTAAATCAGGCAAATTGCCATTGAAGCGTTGGAGCCCTAATCCCGAACCCTAACTCGATTTGCCCAAAATTCTACGGTTGGATATTAGGAATGGAGAGCAAGACTTTCAGCAGCGACTCAAATTTCTCTCGCCAAAGCAAAGGAGAAGGCAAGCGTTTATGTTTTTGCGGGTTACCAAGTCCAAGAAGAACATCGTGGACTCAAAGGAATCCTGGGAGAAGATTCTATGGATGTGCCCAATACAGAGTACGGTCGAAGTGCAAATATTTCGAATGAGTTGATGCGAAATTCTTTCATCGAGCCACAGAGGTGATATTGGACCTACTTGATGGATGTCATCAACCTCCATCTACACCTGTGGACGACTTGGACGAGGTTGACTCAATGCAAGCTCAAGAATCTTCTGCTAACCATTTGAAGAATGAAGTTTCAAAGATGAATATTGAACGAAAGTGTTACCGAGCGTTTATTATATTGCTGTTTTTTTGTCTATCCTACTTTATGATGAAATGTAAAGTATTGGAAAATGAGAAGAAGTTTCTCCGACTACCATAGTTGTAAATGAGGTCAAGGAAAAGGAATGAATGAATGAATGAATGAATGAATGAGATGCTATTTGTACTATATTTTTGCTTATTCTCAAATATAAATCGATGATGATGGAATGTATATTGGGTGGATGTGTTGTGGTGATTTCTTTTCTTCAATTGAATGTAAACCAGTAGCAATGAATCGAATGGAGTTGGCATAAGTTGAACATTCGTATATATAAACCAGCAGTTTCTCTGGTTTGCTGCAAATCACCATTTACATAGGACAAACATGAGTGATTACTCGAGTGCTATAAGTTGTATATGGTGATCACTTAAGTACCAGTCGTGATTAAAAAAAAAAGTCATTTAAGTGTCAAATTAGTATCAAAAGTGATCACTTAAGTGCCATTTGTGATTAAAAGTGAACACTTAATTGCCGAGTTTTTTAGAATGTGATCAATTAAGTGTCAATGTTGTTTGTACGTTTCATATATAAACTGCACCAGCCATCAACTGCTATCAGCCACCACAACCACCCACCACTGGCCACCATCGGCCTCCAGCCATCACCACCAGCCATATCAAGCATTCCAAGCATCCACTAGCCATCACTATGCTGCTGGTATTCTGCAACGCAGAAGTTCCTAGTGCCTTACACCAACTTGCACCAACACTACCTGGTGCAAGATGTGCATATTGCACACTTACATCTTGCACCAAGTGCAGCACAAACCCCCAACCCTTATAATAGACCCACCAGCCTATCAGTAGGCATCAGCACCAACATCTCAGCTACCACACCAGCACGTGGCCACCACCATAGACCCACCATTAGCAGCCACTGTTAGTGGTGGGGTCGTGGGTCTGTTGCAAAAGGGGTTTATGCAAACTATACTAGCTGCAGCAAAAGGCCCCAACCCAATCCACATAGTGGACCCACCACCATCAGGCTTCACCAACCGCCACCACCAGCCACACAAACACCCCAGTCACCACCACAGATCCATCACCAGAAGTAGAAAGCAGTAAGTAAAAGTAAAAACAAAATACAAAAAATGAAAAAGACACCAAAGGATGACAAGCAACAAGATCATTTCATTGATATTGAAATGAAGTCTCACAAAGTCGATGACAAACTATTTAAAAGAAAACATCCACAGTAAAACAATTGACTCCTCAGCCTCACAAACCATATCCCATCCCATTTCATTAATCAATATGCACAATGCCTCATGTTCGTGCTCCTTTCACTTGATTCATAATCCTTGTGCTTTTTCTAACTGGATGTGAGGTTTCTTCTTCAACTGTCTCAGGATGCGTTGATTTTGATGGAGGTGCAATTGTCCTAGGTTGAACTGATTGAGAAGGAACTGGAGCTGCAACTGTCGGAGGCTGAACTGATTCAGATAGACCTGTAACTAGGTTTTTCTTACTCTTCTTTCTTGTTGGCGCAGCCAATGTCTTCTTCTTCTTTGTTGGCGCAGCCGTTGATTCTTGAGTTGGCCTTAAGAGATAAGAACCTCTGAACTTCTCCCAGGCTTCAAAAAGAAAACTCAATTATTAACAAAAGTTTGCACCATAAATTAAATTAAATATAGCCTAGTAAGCTTATAAAACTTACATTAAGAATAACTGTTCCAGAACGCTCATCTGTATAAAGCCCATAACCATGCTGTTTTAGCCTTTTTCCAAGAGCTCCTCTTGTTCGAAGGGGAATGTCAGTTTCATGTACTTGTGATTGGTTAGCCCTTCTTCTCGCATGCGATTTTTTGGGCTCTTGTTGTGGCTGTTTAGCTACACCAGGGGCTTCTTCTAGGCATTCGAATGCTAGACGTCTTGTAGATGGCCTTCTTGTAGGTAGCTCATGATTTGGCTTTCTTTTGGTTGTTTTTCTATTTAGCCCTTCAGCTTCAATGACACATTCTATTGGCTTTTGTGGTGGCTGTGATGACCCTTCTAGTGGCCTTTGTGGTGACCTTAGTGATGGATCTTGTGGTGACCCTTCAGTTGGGCCCTTTGTTGACGGCTGAGCTCTAGCTTGCCTTCTTCGAACCTGAGAAAAAGACAAAGGACATCATAAATATAACATCAGGCCATTGTAAAGAAAAACTAAACACAAATTATTTAAGTTACCGGGTATTTTTTTTTTTCTCTCGCTTCGCTGAAGAATGGGTCGACTTAACCGGCCCTCCGGTTGCCGGCCAATCCTTGAGCTGGCTGTCTACCTGGCGTTGTTTGAACAAACCCTTCAGTTTCAGGTATAGCAGGGGCTTCGACCAATTCTTCACGTGTCATTCTCCTGACCTGACAAAGACAAAAAAATATTATGTCAATTAGTTGTACATATTTGTTTATACAAACCATAAAACAACATAAACACAATTGTCATGACTTACTGGGTTTATAGTTGTCGACTGAAGAACAGACGACTCACTTCGCATTTCTGTTTGTCCTTCTCCAATTGTCCCTTCACTAGGCCCTTCGACTGGCCTCAAGTGTTCCTGCTGCTTCCTTAATTGACAGCCTTTAGTATTGTGCCCTGCTATGTGGCAAAAAGAGCACTTCATCTTTACACATGTCCTACTCATCCTACGCTAACTTGAGACCTCTTCCTCCGTCATTCTTCGTTTTCGCTTTGGTTTTCTCATTCTCTTCTTTACTGGCAAAGGTTGAGGTGCTTCGTGATCTGTTGGCTCCCAGAACTTGGTACCTCTGATTGGCTGCAACATGCATTGGTACGAAGCAAGATATCTCAGTTTCTTGTACCAATCATCAAGGTAGTCTTCTGTGTTGTGGCCCTTCAATTGAATGGCACATATGGCATGTGCACAAGGAATTCCACTTACTTGCCATGCCCTACATAAACACTTCCTCGTACCTAAATGGACAACATACTTATTAGAGCCCTTCATTATCTCATATCCTTCATCCCCATTCTAAATGTGATGACAATACCTACTCGCAGCCAAGTTCTCATCCAATTTTTTAGCAATCCTAGGACCACATTGCCTAGTCCAGTTTGCAGCCTCATCCCTTTGTTTGTGCAGCCGAGTCATAACCATAACCCTTATGTCTTCAAGCATCGAGATAATTGGTTTGCATCTGGCATCTATTATCCTCCCATTGAATGCTTCGCAGATGTTGTTATTTATGTTATTGCACTTGAATTCCTCGTTGAAGAACGCCCTACACCAATACTTCGGTTCTGTTTGGAATAGTGCATCATAACCTTCCATTGTCAATTGAAGCAGTTCTTCTTTGGCCATCCTAAAATCAGCCATATTCGTGCTCTTTACTAGCTGCCAAAATTTGAACCGTAGCTTCTCCCATTTATAGTTCTTTGCCCAATTTGCATATATGTGTCGCGCACACATTCGATGCTCATTATAAGGCAATAACTCAGCTATTGCCGGAACCAGTCCCTGCAATAATTCAAAAAAAAGAAAAAGAAATGTAAGCAAACGACATGTTGATATCAACAAGCAAAAATTGACCAAATCTTTCAAAGAGTACCTTATGTTGGTCACTTATGAACACCCACCCTGCACCATTTGTTATCTCCAAATCAGCCATCAAATTTTTTAGGAACCAGGACCAATTGTCCTTGTTCTCTACCTTCACAACAACCCAAGCCAGTGGAAACATCTAGTTGTTTGCATCTATTCCAATTGCAGCCAGCAATTCTCCCTTGCACAAGCCCTTCAAAAAACATCCTCCAATCCTATAATCCGTCTACAACCAGATAAAAATTCTTGTTTGCATGCATCAAAACAAACATAGAATTTATCAAACTTGGTCCCAATATCAGGAAGTGGTCTTTCCACAACCTCTACATACACTCAACTTGAAGGATTTTGCAGCCTACACTCCCAAGCATAATCCCACACCTGTCCATATTCGTTACTGTATTAATCAATGAGTATCTTCATCACCTTTTGCTTCCTTCTTTTGCATTGATTCCTGCTTATATTGATACCAACCTGCTCCTTCACTAGCAACCTAAACTGAGTACTATTCATCTGAGGCATCATCTTAATCAAATCAAAGAAGTGCTTGGACAACCATGCACTTGTTATCCTTTTATTTTCAAAATTAATGGAACAAGTATGTTCCTCTTCATACGCTCTAATATAGAAAGATCCACTTCTCCTAACAAATGCGCCATAGATCCTCCATGGACAATTTTGCTGCGAACACTTAGCTCTTACAAAGGCCTTAGTGTTTCTAATGAAGTCAATGTTCCTCTATGTAGCAATGGAGTTCTTCAATATAGCTTCCCTAAATTGTTTTGCATCTTGAAATTTCATACCTACCGACAAAGTAGGAGAGGCAACGGATGGATCATAAGAAGGAAACTTGCTTTTCCTTCTCCTTGTATGCACAGCTCCTTCATCTTCTTCAAGCTCATCCTGGAAAGTAACATTCTCAAGGCTTTCTTCATAATCAGTCTCCTCACCGACGGCAACAGCATCTACAGGGCCTTCAGCCCTATTTGGAACTTCATCAGTTACCTGCAAAGCTGCAAATTTATCTGTCAAAAAATTGCTTAGCTTTTTTCTTGATTGTACAAACTCCTCGTCGTCGTCATCACTTGTGAAATTTGCAGTAGGCAACCCTTAATCATCATCATCACTTGATTAAGCTACTTCCCAATCTAATCCAATGATTGTGACATCACCTATGTCATCATCACTATGGTGAACTGCATCTGCACTCCTCCCCTCTCCATCATGTCTATCCTGCCTTTCTTCAACCCTAACCTCAGTACTACCTTGAATACCATTTCCTTCTTGTTCTATTTGGGCACTTTCTTCATCATCATCTTCATCCTCACTTTCATTGTACTCAACATATATTTTTACCTCTTCACCATGAAGATAATGGTATAGAATATTTCTAAAACCGTTATCGTTTTCTAAGGTTCGCAAACCATCTCTTAAGCCTTTCCCAGGCATACAATATAGCAACTTCTTAACTTTACAAGGCAAATAAGTTAGTATATCCCTAACAAATCCTATATAAGATGCTTTCTTAATGTCGACAAAAATAGTGCCCTCATTTCCACCCTCATACTCCCACTCATCCTCTCCAATTACAAATTCTCCACCATAGCAAACTATGATAGCGACATAATCCTTGGCATGAGCTATTTCTGCACCAACAAGAAGACAAAGAATAATTAGTTTTTGGGACCACAACCACAAAGAACAATAGACAATCGCACAAGGGAGTCCCCCCACTCTCATGGACTTTATTAAATAGGTCCCCACACTGACAATATGCCCATATATGACAGCCAAAAAAGAGGTCGACACTTTAATAATTTACCTTCCCTTCCCCTACAATATTAATAAAAAAACAGAGGCCCCCACACTGAGAATATGCCCCTACATGACAGCCAAGAGGTTGCCACTTTAATTATTTGCCTTGCCTTGCCTTCCCCTCCCTTAAAATATAAACTAATGTATTGTTAAGCCTAGACTTAACTCGAGCTCTCCCAAGCCCACACCAATTCGTGACTTAGATTTAAATTTTTAACATGCCGATAGATTTTATCTAGGAGTCGCCACTAATATATTTTGGTGGGTCGATTAGAAACTTAAGTAAAGTAATGGGAGATTTACTTTACTCCTACGAACCAGAGATTTTGGTACGGGGACTTGGTTACGCTAGATTTCTCTAACGCCCTTTCGATACCATTTCTTTTATTTTGAAAAAATGTTTTTTGCAAGCAGTTTTGATTGATTTTAAATCTATTTCCCTAACATGTGAGGCGATCATACGGGTGGGCAAACCACCACTTTAACACCCAAGTAAAGCAATAAGTAAATTGTAGGACTTACCTCATAGCAACGAAAGCATCTGCGTTGTTAGATTAGAATTCACATCAACAGTCCTAAATATGATTTCTAATTAACACGTAATTTCTTCTTTTTTTTCGCTTATTTAATGAAAATCATGCAATATGCAATGCAACATAACTAAATGACTTAATTCTAATGACATGCAATTTCTAATTAAATGGACCTAATAATCTCTAAATGATGTGCATTTCATGAACCTAATCATATATGACATTTACATGACATTTTTTATTTTTCTAAAAATGCAATCTATCCTAGAGAATGGAACCAATTTATTCTAAGACATTTTTTGTATTTTTCATGAAATTCGGAATTAGGAAAAATGTGAAAATTATCTAACTAGATTAAGATTCTATTCAATTTGCATTAGGAATTAGGTTAAGCCAAATCCTAATTTAAACTAAAATATTATATTAACCCAAATAATCCTAAAATGCAATCTATTTAAGAAAATACCAAAACTTATAATAAATTAAGAAAACATATTATCTAAAATTGAATTAAGTGCAATTTTACCATAATATGCAATGACGTGGAAAATATGCCCTAACTCTACATGACATATGCATGATGATTTTTTGTTGTTTTTCCTTTTTTCCTTTTTTAATTTCGAAATTAATAATTGCCAAATAATTAAACATGCAATTTAAACTAGTGAAACAAAAATCTAACGTCCTAAATTTATGTTTTTTGGTATTTTTATTTAAGAAATTCGCAATAAATAAATTTCCTATTTTAGACATGCAAAATAACCTAAAACAAGTAATATCCTAACATGCATCTAATCTAACTCAAATATTTTTTTTTCTTTTACAGGAGCAAACAAATAAGGCATCAAGAAAAACATGACACCAAATCAAGCAAGACATCATCCACATCCATTTAATTTTGGGAAATAAATTGATGAATCGTATCTCGCGCATCAAATTGGATTGGCCAATTTTTTAATAAAATCACGAATCGTATCTCGAGCGTGAGATTGGATTGGTGATTTTTCCGTACGATTGTGGGTCAAATTTCGAGTGTGAAATTGGACCGTCAATCATATGTACGTTGCGAAATTAGGAAGATTTCCCAATTTAAAAGGTTAATCAATATTTTGTGGATATGATGGTATCATTCAAATATTCAAACGAGATAATCCCACAAAGTAGGAAATAAGGATATATGAAAATCAAATTAAAAGAGATTCTTACCTAATATTTGGCGTCACGTGAACCACGTTGTCAAGTTCGGTCGAACGACGGATGGTGGGATGACTCACGGGTGGCAGTTCAAGATGACATGCTGCTCAAAGATGGTGCCTCGCTTAGTAAGCAACAGCAAATTTTGAGTGGTGACGGATGCTTCGCTGATTAAGCTTAACAAAGTCAACGAGGATGACCAGCACAGCAGGTGGGCAGCCACAAGAAGACTAGAACGGCAAAAGGGAGAGTTGCTGCAAAATAGAAACACAATAAGATTGCCGACTCGATGAGGTAGCGATCCCTTCATAGAGGGGTAGCATTAGGCAACGTTCATTAGTGGAGGATCAGCGCCAGCGAGCCAGGGAGCAAGCCAGTGCGTAGCAACAACGAAACCAAAGCAACAACGCGGTTGGGTGCAACAGCTCGGACTCGATTGACTTCTCAGGTGGCACGTATGCAGGAAGCAGCTTGGCCGTGATTGATACCTCACCAAGGCAGCATCATGATGTGGCAGTGATGGAGACAGAAGCACGACCCCAAGTCTGGCCGTGGAAGGAGTGGATGCGTGGAAGGAGTGTCTCAACCAAGAGCTGGTCGAGATTCCTCGCATCTGCTCTACTCTCTCTCTCGTGTATCTCTTTGAAATTTGAAATCCCCCCTCTCTCTCTCTCAATTTACTGCTCTATTTATAGTAGCTCCAAGTCGATTGAATACGTGCTTAATATTCCCTTTTTTATTTTATTTCTTCAAATTGAATATCAGCTTGCAAGTTTTGTCGATTTCTCCCCTTTCTTGCCGTGAATAGATCCATGGGTATATCCAACAATATTTCTTTCTTTGTCCTTGAGTTGACGCAGAGAATTCGTTTCCCTTTTGCTCAAGCTTATGGATGCATGCGATTTCTTTGATGGTGCACTCTTTCTTGTTTTAAAACAAGAAATAATGTAGCATAAATACCAATATATTGATTCTTTCAACTTTCGCCTGTATCCCTTTTCTTTCCTATTATCTACCAGCTTTCGTTTCCTCAAAGACGTCTCCACCGCATCCTTCCTTTCCTTAATTACTGAAAGTCGTGTGCCCACACAAAATTGAAAGGATTTTTGCATGGGTCAATGGGTCAAAACTTTCGCTTAACATAATTAAAATTCTGGCATTAAAAGGGTGCGGTCATCATAACCATTCAATGAGCTTGACCCTGTTTTGTCATCCAATGGACTGGAGATGTTTCGAAGCTGCAGCCAGCTATGAGATTGTGTTCCCATCGTCATCATACAAGGTCATCTGCATCTCCATCTTTGACAACTTCTTGAGTGCATCAGATTGATCGTTCTCCACGTGATCCTACGCCTAATGGCCATGTAGTGGAATGGCTGGGCGTTCTCGATCATGCGAAGATCATGGCCTACTATTAGAAGCTCCCTCGTGAGTTTCAAATCCCCTGTGGCCGATCAATTGCATATGTAATAAAAAGAAATGCTCCTAAAACTATATGTTATGCAATTTTTAAAAAAATTAATCCTTGATTTTTATGTAATAAATAAATGACTCGAGTCACCAAAATTTAGGTGTCAACATTAATTAATTAATAATTAAATAAATTCCGAAAATTAAATTAATTAAATATTACATAACTCAATCAAATAATATTTAATTTTAAATAATTAATTAATTAATTAATTAATTAAAAGTCTAATCATGCTTAACACTAATCTAATTGCATAATTAGACTAATTAATCCATCCACTAAACTAATCATTCATCTAATCTAATTAACATTTAAATAATCTAATCTAACCACCTAAACATGCTTAGCCTAATCTAAACACCTCTTAAGCATCATTAATAGCTTAAGTAAGGTTTAGCGAGTAAACTCACCAGTTTAGCGTTCCGGTAAGTCCACAGCGATGGCGACGCGGAAGTGGCCGACAATCCTCCTAGTGGCGACACCAAGTGAGGCCGGAAATGGCTTGGAAACGGGCCACGAAGCTTCAAGACCCTTGTTGGTTTCTGCTTTTGTTCTTGCTAGACTGAGAAGGAAAACCAGCATCTGAACGGCGAGGAAACGGGCTGATCAGAGCTTCGGCGAGCGGGTGGTCAACAAATGGTGGCACCCGGGGGTCAAGGGGGACTTGCTGGTGGTTGGTATGGGTGAAGGAAGGGTTGGAATGGGAGGAAACATGAAGAAAATGCAAAAAAGGCGAAATTGGGCATGCAACCAGGCGGATCGACGGACCGGCGACCGGTTTCTTCTCGCTAATGTATAGGACGGCTGGCGACTCTGTTCGATGTGAGGTTGGGCTCTTTTGAATGATTTGGATGTGCTAAAGGCAACAGTGGGTGGCACGAAGGCTAATTTGTTTGGGAAGACCACTTTTAACTCAGATCTTTGGCAAAAGGTCAACTGAAACGGAAGCCAACAGAAGAGAAAATAGAGGGGAAAATGGGGTCTACGAGCAAGCGACTGTGGAGGGGCTGGTGTGCTCAATTTTCTCTGGTTCTCTTGAGCTTCCAAGGGACCTCAACAGTGGAGAAAGCCACACATTGAGGAAGAAGGGCTGCTGAAGAGAGGGTACCCCAAGGAGGCTTCTAATCTTCCAACACTTGTCCTTTCCTCCTTTGGCTTGCCCCCACCACCTCAGCCTTCATTCTCAGCCATTCTCTCTCCTCAAACTTCCTCAAGAAGCCTCCCAACAAGTCCAAAATGTTGCCTACCCCATGGCATACAAATTTTGTGACAAATGGCCATCAAAGTCTTCAATTCCTCTTTAATTCTCTTCAATTCAATTCAATTGAAGTCCCAATAATTCATCCCATGTGTCCACACTTGAATCCACATTTTTCCATGCCAATAAATCCATCTTGGATGCCAAAAGTGCGTTCAAGAATGGTCTTCTAACTTTCCCGATCCAATTCTGTCAATTCTTAATTTTTCGCTAAAAAACTTGGTTTGTAGAAAAATCTTCAGAGGATGAGTTGATGCTCCTAAAATGACTTGTGACATATGAGAACTCTCAATTTTTGAATTCGGATTCGATTTTGCAGTTAATTTCAATCTGGCGCGATTTTAGAGCGTCCTAATCTACCGAGTAGCTTTTAGGAATTACTTTCGTGTAATTGACCCGTGGTCAATTGTTTTTGAGCCACACGTACATCTTCGATACATTAGTTGAGTTCAGTTCGACCCGACCCGGTCAATGCGGATCACCGAACCCGAGTTCGGTCCAAATGGGGGGCCGGCCGAACCGGCCCGACCAGCCTTGGTCGGGCCTTTCTTTGGTTCGGATTGGGCCCAACCAGTGGGCCCAATCTCGTCCAATCTCTTTTATTTTAAAAATGAAGCCCACAACTCCCTAAGCCCACAAGTTCTTAAATCCCTAAGCCCGCAAGCAAAAATAGCCCAAGCTTAAACTTAGCCCAAATCGTTCAAAAACCCTACCCATTTCGCGACCGGTGCCCGACTCGCGGGACCCGATTCATTGCCAAAGCCCTAGGGCTCCTTGGCAGTGTTGACGACAGCGGCGACGGACTTGACAGCGGTGGTGACACGGCGAGTGGTAGCGGAGACGCGATGGGCGGTGGCGAGCTGCTGCAGGGGTCGCGGGTTCTTCAGGTGGAGGCGCGGCAGAGCAGGGGCGAAGACGCAACGATCCTCATGGTTGCAAGCAGAGCACGGCGAGTCATCGCTGGCGGAGGCAGGTAACACTCAGGCATGATGGCGAGCTGTTATGGCGTCAACGACGGTCTGAGATGCGTGTGGCTTCAAGCGTCGAGGTGGGGTGCGGCGGTGGCTTGGGCTGCTATTAACGGTGCTGGCGGGCGTTCGGCGCTTCGACAGCAATGGCACGAAGGTTTAGGCATCGCTCGAGGGGCAGAGAACGTCGGCTCGGCGTCAAGGAGAATGGGCAGACTTGTAGGTGGCTTTGGGGGTGAGCTGCTCCTTTAGTTTCTCCAGATCTTTGTTCCGAGGAAGACAGTGGCAATCTCGATTGGTCGAGCGTCGTCGGGTTGAGGCGGCGAGGAGGACAGCGGCTCGAATGGCGTTGGGCAGCGCCACCACTACCCTCATCCCCTTCGTTTCTTCATATTTGAGTTCCGGGGAAGACAGCGGCGAATGGCATCAATTGGGTGGCTCGTCAGTGACGGTGGCGGCGGCACGGCTCCCTCTTCTCGAGCTTTCTCCCTGCAGCTCTCTCTCTCTCTATTCCCCATTTTTTGGTTTTCTCCTTCTGTGTGCCCGATGCTCTCCTTTCTGGTCTTCGTCTCTTTTCTCCTCTATTTCTCTCCCTCACGTTCCTATCCGCTCTTCTCCCCAAGGGTTTTCCTCCTCTGTTGTTGTCTTTTCTTTTTTTATCGGCTTCTCTGCTCCATTCGAACTCCCCTCTCTTTTTCACTCCCCCCCACCATTGTTTAGGGTTTTCTTGCACGAAGATGGAGGAGGAAGAAGGTTGGTGTGGGCCAAGCCAAAATGGAAACGGGCCTGGGCCGCGTAAAGGAAAAAATAGGCATTTTTTTTTTGTTATTTTGTTATTTTTCTTTTTTCTTTTTTTCTTTTTTTCTTTTTCTCTAATTTAATTTTTTTGTATGTATTGAAAAATAAAAATTAGGTGTCAACAGCTACTCCTCTTTGAATGTAGCCTCGAAGAGGTTGCATTCAAAGACGTAAGACAACTAAATTATTTTGGCGATAGAGAGACCTTAGGTGGATAGGCACGTATCAGGTTGACGGAAATGACTCATAACTATAGAGGTGTGTCTTGTCAATAAGAGGAAGAAAGACTCCAGGCTATAAAAGTACGTCGTGTCATAAGGACTCCGGGCTACAAAGCACTCCGGGCTACAAAGCTCTCCGTGTCATAGGAAGAAGGACTCCAAGCTATAAAGCACTCAAGGCAACAAAGCTCTTCGTGTCATAGGAAGAAGGACTCCGGGCTACAAAGCACTCTGGGCTACAAAGCTCTCCGTGTCATAGGAAAAAGGACTCCGGGCTACAAAGCTCTCCATGTCATAGGAAGAAGAACTCCGGGCTATAAAGCACTCTGGGCTACAAAAGCACTACGGGCTACAAAGCTCTCCGTGTCATAGGAAGAAGGACTCCAGGCTACAAAAGCACTTTGGGTCATAAGAAGTGAGGAAGACTCTAAGATACAAGGCTCTCCGGGTCATAGAAAGGGAGGAAGACTCCATGATACAAGGCTCTCCGGGTCATGAGAAAGGAGGAAGACTCCAGGATACAAAGCTCTCTGGGTCATAAGAAGAGAAAAGACTCGAAGATACAAGGCTCTCCAGGTCATAAGAAGAAGAGAAGACTCCAGGATACAAGGCTCTTCGGGTCATAAGAAGAGAAAAGACTCTCCGGGTCATAAGAAGAAGAGAAAACTTTAGGATACAAAGCTCTCCGGGTTATAAGAATGAGAGAAGGGAATGAGGTCTCACTGTGTACGAATGAATTTCTACCAGGTATGATAGTCTCATCGTGTACGAATGGGTTTCGACTGGGATGCAGACTAGTGTGGTTTACCGATGAATCCACCAATCTTGGAAATGGCATGGCTTAAGGCTAACCATGAACCTTTGGAGATAACACGGTTTAAGGTTAATCGTGAACCTTTGGAGATGACATGGTTTAAGACTAACCATGAACCTTTGGTTTTTTTTTTTTTTTTTTAGGGAAGCACCCGCTAACCCCTTGAAAATTGCATAGCTTCATTGAGGAATCCTATCAAACTCAACTTGAGCAAATGTCATTAGAGACGTCATCAATAGACGTATTGTCAATATTGCAGCAT
This sequence comes from Eucalyptus cladocalyx, assembly GCA_017140615.1. Lineage (NCBI taxonomy): Eukaryota > Viridiplantae > Streptophyta > Magnoliopsida > Myrtales > Myrtaceae > Eucalyptus > Eucalyptus cladocalyx. The sequence goes on from CM029521.1 coordinate 15,953,063, forward strand.
TAATTGAACAAAATAATCAAGCTAAGTCCGACTGCTTTAGAAAAACATTCGATGTCCATCAGCATCATGTGGCGCAAAACTGTCATCTTGCTCATGGATATATCATTAATCATCAAATTCTCTAGGAGACAAGTTCTCATCAAAACGGCTACGACTCGAGAAAAAGGCTCATTAAGCATGCCAAACTAGAGCTTCTTAGTCAGAAAGGGTTTCTCACACACTCTCAATAAAATGGCTACTTGATCCCATCCATTCATGTGGGAGATAATTTGTTGCTGAAGGTATCTCACATAATCTATGTCGAAGGCTTCCGGAAACATTCGCAATGAGTACAATCTGATTGATAAAAAAGGTCTTTTGAAAGGACCCAAATATGGGTTTGGTTATGGGCTTACACAAATGAATTATTGCTTTGAGGCCAATAAATGAACATTTGTCGCTATCTTCATCAGGTTTACAAGTCGAGAACTTAGAAGATAAGACAAGATATAATTACTTCCACTCCTTCAAGCAATAGCTTCTTTGTGGCATTCTCATTTTCACTCAAATTATCCCAATCAGAAGAGACTTCGGAAGATGGTTGTAATGTTGGCTTGGGAGAGGCATGAAAGGCTTAAAACTTTCAATAGGGTCTTTAGGAGTTGATGATCATCATGGCATCGTGACCAGGTCATTCGATCTTTCCAAATCATTTGGCTTTTGAAATATAACGCATCTCGAAAGTCCATTGACTAATCATTTATGCATGGGAGCTTTGCCCCTTTTTCTAATTTTCTTTGCACTTGCAATGATTTTTTTTTCTTTGCAGGCGCTTAGACTGTGATAATTTTTCAAATAAGATGCAGCCTTTTGGCTCTTTTCTTTTTTACGGGCATTGGCCTTGCTCTTACCAAGCACACTACTTTTTCATGCCCCATAACTTGTCAAAACTTTTTGCTCTTTGAACTTTTGGAGCTCTTATGACTTTCGAGATGCTTTTCATATTTTCTCATGATTGTCAATTATATTTGGTTAATTCTTATGCCTTACCCCAATGAAGGGAGATGATCACCACTCAGGGTTCAGAAATGAATAATCAGGCATAAGTTGGTTAAAACAATAGATATCAGTGTTTAGATAGAAAATGAAATGCTCTTCTTCACATCAAGATGAGTCAAGATCTAATGAGAATTCCTTTGAAGCTATCACCAAAAGATTGATGCAAGTGAAATAATAGAATCTTTCTCAATCTTTCACTATCTTGACCATAACCTCCTATGTTGCCCCAGTGTAGAGTTCTTCTCGACAGGGGTATTTTGAAGGATCATATTTATCCAGCCCAAAAGGTTAGCAAGAGATCAGTGCAACGCCTGGGATTAATGAATGAAACACTTTTGTCATTTCAATCTTTGTGCTGAACACGAATGAATCTTTCGTCCTAAGAGAATGTCGCTTTTCACTCAACTCTCAAAAGTGTTTGAAGGACGTGTTTGGAAATGGGCTTGCCTTTCTTCCTCCTAAGCACTTCTTGTTTGGCATGGTTAACGTCTCCATTTCACTCTATCGAGATCAATCTCCATTGGAAAAGTTGATTCAAAATGAATAACCCACAAAGTGAGAAAACAACTTTGAGATAAAAAGGATATTCAAAAAGTTTGTAGAAAGTTTTTTTTTCTCAACTATTCATTTTTGTGCTTGTCTCTAGGATAGTGCCAAAAGTTCTTTTTTGTAGTGGAAATTTTTCATTTTTTTTTCTTTTCCTTGAAAAAAAAAAATTGAGAAGAAGGGTACTTACCTGCGGCATGGTGGCTCGGTAACCCTGTAAATAATGTGAAAGAATATGTTAGTGCAAAAATCTTTAGGGATTGAAATGTTGGAAATGATACATTATTACCCTTTATTCACTTTCATCATTTGGGCACTGACATCTCTGGATTCACCTTCGTGGATATTTGGTAACTCAACAATACCCTTCCCTTGGATTCGCCCTTAAGCGTTTGATGTTTTCTTGATTCCTTGGTGGAAGGCACTGCTTCTACAGTCAAGGTGCAACTTTTTTTTTTTTTTTCATTTATCACCCTGTAAGAAGAGGAGATGAAACGAGTTATCTCCATATTTAACTAGATTCAATTGAGGAATGATACATCCTTTCTTGATGAATTTGACAATACTGTTCCAACACACTTCATTGGTGGGTGAATGAGAGATTTTTCTCTAAATCAAACGTTGTTCTCCCATTGTTTATACGACAAACCTTTGTTTGGTTCGAGTTTGTCCTGTACCAAAGAAAATGACATGTCATTTTTTATGCTGAAAAGAATCAAGTTTAGGAACGAGATACATCCTTTTCAAAGTCGAGCGATCAACATCCCAAGGTATCCATCATAGAGGAAGGGATAATATTGCCCCCCTTCATTTCATCATTTGAATCTTTCTTTGTTTAAGATGAACATGACTCAATAATGCTCCATCGCGTTTGTTGGAACGTTACAAAACTTAGTACTCTTGATTTCTCCTTGACAATGAAAAGAAAGTCATGTCATAAACGGTATCAGAAATGGATAATTGGAATCGATACAATTTACTCTTCCTTCGAATTCGCCATTTTGGATACCTGGCAACTCCTTTCATTTGTCTCATCATGCAAAGTGAACAAGATCGATGAGCTATTTTGGCACCTAAGGCATCTCCAAATAAAGAAACTTCCCATAATAGAATTCCATTTCGTTTCGCCTCTATTGAAAGATTGGCGCCAACGAAGTATCGACGCATCCTTACTCCTCGAGTTCCATGAGCCCAAGAAAACGACTACGTGAAGAGAGGGCATTAAGCAAAGTTTTCTTGAAATTCATTTTGGAAGATAAACGTATAGGTTCAATTAAAACACTTCTGAATTTGCTCTCTTTTTTTTTTGTGTTTTTTTGTTAAATGATGATTTTCATGGAACTGAATTCCATCATTAAAAATTTGAGTCGCACAATTTACAAAAGAAACAATTGGATTCACAATCAAAACTCAAAATGGAAAACATGATTCTTAACAAGAATAAAAACAATGATAAAATATAAAATACTCTTGTATAGATAAGAGTAAAAATCAAATCTTGTCCTAATGTCAAGGAGCACCATGCATAACCTGCAAAGACATGACAATGTCAGTATGTGAATGAGAGAAAATGATATCTCAATGAGGTCACTTCTTACAATAAAATCGAGGTGACGGTACATGCCCTTGCAGTCCTTATTACGGGATTTTAGTATTTCGCCAAAATTTTATCATAAGAGAATGTATCATTAAAATAATCAATCCACGGCCATCAATCGAATGTCTACTTTTATTCCAAAAGTTTCGTATGCAAAAGTAGCATTGATTTTTTTTTTTTTTAAAGATTGATTTTATGATTTTACTCCTGCAAAAAAATGAAGTGACTTCTATTTTGAGAAATCTATACAAAATGTGATTTGCATTTCAGTCCCAAAATGTAAGAAGAAAAGAGTTTGATCAAAAATGCAATCTCAATTTTTGTGCCCCAATATATAATCGCAACTTGCAAGCCCTTTTTTGGCATTTTTTTTTTAAATGTGATTTTGAGCCCATAACTAGGAATTTAAATAAAATCATGTGTTCAACAGGGCCAAATCAAAATGTTTAGAGCTTGCATTCAAATGTTCACTTGTCAAAAGTGATTGCCAATTTTTCAATCATAAGCTTACATCACCGAGGGCATTCGATTGATTTCCGCGAATTTCAAGATGGAAATGCAATACAAAAAATGAGCAAATAAAAATGAAAATGACACTTACAATGGGTGCCGAACTTTGTCTCATTTTTTTTTTCTTTTTTTTATTTTTACATAGACATGCACATGAAATATGGTTTGATTTCTACTCTAAATGGCTCAAAATGGAGCCATGGGATCACCGGACTGAACCAGCAAGGTCATGGCTAGGTCAGGTTACCCATGACTTCGGTTTCGACAAAGAACCGACCCGTGTCACGTGGTTGCAAACCGGGGTGGGTACCTTCGACGTGAAGAAAGAAATTTCGGGAGTGAGATGGGTGACTCGTACTACACGGTTGTAGTCGAAGTGGTATCCACCTTAACACCATCCTAGGTGATCCTATGCAGCCTAGGTCCGACGGCAGGTAGTGTGTGCTACGGTGTAGTGCAACGCAAAGTATACATGCACAACAATTTATAGGCAAACAACACTCCGTACATAAAAAATAAATCATACATTCCTACACCTCCATGCAAGACAAAGGTGAGTAAACACTTCCCCTTCCATTCTGCAAAATTATCTAACACATTTAATGTTAGGAGCGTACATGGAATCCTCGCTGCCAAACAAAAATATCCTTAAACAAGATTAATTTTGGCCTAAGTCCTCTAAGGTTTAAAACCAAGTCCCCAGCAGAGTCACCAAGCTATCGTGACCTACCCTTAGGGGGAGGGAACAGGTTTAGGGGTGTTGCCTAAAAGACGGGTCTAAAGCCCATGATTAGGTACAGGCTCTCCCAAGCCCATACCCCGCATGACATTGGATATTTTCTATGAATTTTGCACAAAATGAGTCGCCACTAGCCTATTGAGGTCGGCTAGAAACCAAGTGAGGCATGGGAATGTACCTCACTTTCTACGCAACCAGAGAATCTAGGATCGGGGACTTGATTACACTAATTAACCAATTAGTGCCCTTTCGATACCTAATATTGTTCATTTTAACAAAATGATTTTTGGCAGGAAGTTTGGATTGATTTTATACCTATCCACTAACATGTAAGATGATCATGCAGGTGCGCAATCATTAAAGTAACAATCATAGTAATCAAGATCCTAATTGCATTAAAATTAAACACGTGCAAATAAACATAGACAAATATGCAATTTAAACTTACGATATAATCAAAAGACGAGCTAATAAAGGTCTAAATATATTAAAAGGCAAAACATGGCAATTCCTAACCAAACCCTATATATATATAAAGGTGAACCGGGTCGGGTTTAGTTTGACCCGACCTAGTCAATGCGGATCATCGAACCCGGGTTCAGTCCAAATGGGGGGCCGACCGAACCGGCCCGACCAGCCTTGGTCAGGCCTTTCTTTGGTTCGAATAGGGCTCAACCAGCGGGCCCAATCTGGTCCAATCTCTTTTATTTTAAAAATAAAGCCCACAACTCCCTAAGCCCATAAGTTCTTAAATCTCTAAGCCCGCAAGCAAAAACAGCCCAAGCCTAAACTCAGCCCAAATCGTTCAAAAAACCCTACCCGTTTCGTGACCGACGCCCAACTCGTGCGACCCTGTTCGTGGCCAAAGCCCTAGGGCTCCTTGGCGGCATTGATGACGGCGGTGACGGACTTGACGGTGGTGGTGACGCGGCGAGTGGCAGTGGAGATGCGGCGGTCCTCATGGTTGCAGGCAAAGCGCAGCAGGTCGTCGCGGGTGGAGGCGGGCAGCACTCAGGCACGATGGGGAGCTGTTGCGGCGTCGACGACGGGCTGATATGCTCGCGACTTCAAGCGTCGAGGCGGGGTGCGGCGATGGCTCGGGCTGCTATTGACGGTGCTGGCGGACGTTCAATGCTTCTGCAGCAACAGCGCAAAGGTTTGGGCGTCGCTCGAGGGGCAGAGAACGACGGCTCGGTGTCGAGGAGAATGGGCAGACTTGTAGGTGGCTTTGGCGGCGAGCTGCTCCCTCGGTTTCTCCAGATCTAAGTTCCGGGGAAGATAGTGGCGGTCTCGGTTGGTCGAGCGTCGTCGGGTTGAGGTGGCGAGGAGGACAGCGGCTCGAATGGCGTTGGGCAGCTGCCGCTGCCCTCCTCCCCTCCGTTTCTTCAGATTTGGGTTCCGGGGAAGATGGCTACGAACGGTGTCAATTAGGTGGCTCGTCGGCAACGGTGGCGGCGGCACGGCTCCCTCTTCTCGAGTTCTCTCCGTGCAACTCTCTCTCTATGTTCCCCGTTTTTTGGTTTTCTCCCTTTGTGTGCCCGATGCTCTCATTTCTAGTCTTCGTCTCTTTTCTCCTCTATTTCTCTCCCTCACGTTCCTGTTCGCTCTTCTCCCCTAGGGTTTTCCTCCTTTGTTGTTGTCTTCTCTTTTTTTCTCAGTTTCTCTACTCCGTTCGAACTCCCTTCTCTTTTTCACTCCCCCCCCCCCCACCGTTGTCTAGGGATTCTTGCATGAAGATGGAGGAGGAAGAAGGCTGGCGTGGGCCAGGCCAAAAAGGAAACGGGCCTTGGCCGCGCAAAGGGAAAAATAGGCCTTTTTTTCTTTTTCTTTTTCTTTTCTTTTTTTGTTGTTTTGTTATTTTGTTATTTTTTTCTTTTTTTTTCTCTTTTTCTCTAATTTAACTTTTTTTGTATGTATTCAAAAATAAAAATTAGGTGTCAACAAAATTAGAACCTGGAATTCAGGATGTCACATTTAGCACTTTTTAATGATAAGGTGTAAACCTCTTCTCGAGGTGAGTGTACCTTTAGTCGAAGCTAACTATTTCCAAGTATGTATCTCCTCTATGCAACATTCGATTCTTGCAATATTTGTGCCGTTGGAATGCTAATGTCAAAGATTTTCAACGAGCCCAATATTATTTGGTAAAACTGCAAAATTATTAACCCAAGCTATCAAGCCATGCTTGCGCCTAAGGCTTGTCGCGACCTAATTTTCGGGTGCATCACCTAAAACTAGGTTAATGGACTACTAAGTCTTTAAACTTAGCTCGGGCTCTCCCAAGCCCATATCAATTCGCGACTTAAGGTTCAAATATTTAATGTGCAAAAGATTGTTAACTTGGAGTCGCCACTAATCGGTTTATGGTAGGTCGATTAGACACCTAAGTAAAATAAAGGCAGATTTATTTTACTTCTACGAACCAGGGACTGAGGGTACGGGGACTTGGTTACACTAGATTTCTCTAATGCCCTTTCGGTACCATTTTTTTAATTTTTCAAAATGTTTTTGCAAGCAGATGATTTATTTTAACCTAAATTACTATCATACAAATGTGGTGACCACACGGGTACTCATCCATTATTTAAAACATTCAAATAATAAATTGCATCACACAAAGCAAACAATCATCATTTTTTTTTTTGGGTTTTCTTAAAAATTAGAATTCTTTTATGAAAATGCACTTTTAAACTAAATGACTTAATCTTATTAATATGCAAATTTTAATTAAATGGGCCTATTATGCAAACTAATTATTATGCACCTTATGACCTAATTTCACTAATTAACAAGCTATGATTTAAATAATCCTATTATGCAAACTAGTTAAAATGCACCTAGTATTTTTGTATTTTTTTTATTGAAATTCAGAATTTATGAAAACCCTAATTAATCTATCTAAAAAGGGATAATTTTCTAATTTATTCTAGGGATTAAATTTGACTTAAACCCTATCCTGTCTTAGAAAACTATTTTTATTTTTTTTTTTTTAAAAAGAGGATGAGAATATGAAAATGTGCCAATTATATCTAAGACTCTAAAAAGGCTATTTAAGTCTAATCCTAACTTATTTATTTTAAAATATCTAAAAATGCAGTCCTAAAAATATTATCTAAAAATGCAATCCTAGAAATATAGCCCTAAAAATTTGATTAATTAAACCTACGTGTCTATTATATTAAACCTTAATGTCCTATATGCTTATGCAAATTTTTTTAAATATTTTGATTTTTGATTTTTTTTTAGTTTCTTTATAGATAAGCAATTATTAAATAAATATTAAATCTAAGATATCAACAAAATAAAGGATTAAAATAATCGAAAAACTAACATGTTGTCTCACAAGTCAAATTAACGATTATTCCAACCATAATTATCACGACAAAGAGATCAAAATAATTACAAATCTGATCCGAAGCCTTACGGACCAAATTAAAGAATCATTATGATTTAACAATTGAAATTCCACTAAAAAGCCCAATAATTAAAAAAATTAAAAAAATGATCCAACGTCTCTCAGATCAAATTAATAATCATAATAATTCCGGACAAAATTCCTGTGGATAATGCCTACAAAAATTATAGACATTAATGTCCAATATTACAAATCAAATAACTAAACTAAAAATGCTATCAAGTGAGATACACAAAAAGATAACATAACAAATAAAAAGAGTAAAATGAACTAAACTATAAATAAAGTGAAAAGTAAAGTAAAAAGTTAAAATAAAAATAAAAATAAAAACTACCTAAGAGAATCGACGGGGAATGGCGTCGGCGGTCATCGTGGAGGGAGCGGGTGGCGGGCTCCAAGCGGCGGGCGGGTCGCGGCGTCAAAGGCGAGCGAACCAGCGAGGTGGCGGGTGCGAGGCGCGGCGGAGCTCGGAGATCGGGACGGGTGGCGCGGGCGCGGGCGGTGGCGGGGGTGCGGCTAGAGGCGCGGTGGGTCAATTGGAGCAGAGGCAACGGCGAGCGGTCGGAGGTGGGGCGGGGCGCGCCGGTGAGGCGCTTGGGTGTTCGCGGGGTTGGGCTATAAGTCGCGATGGGTTTCAACCCTAGGCGGCGTTCGCGGGCGGCGAGGCGCGAGCCGGGCGTCGAGGCGGCGTGAGCGCGGAGGTTGTGCGGAGGTGCGTCGGGGTGAGGTGCTCGCGGGGTCGCGGGCGAGATTACGGTGGCGGCGGCGAGCGGGATGGGCGTGGCGTCGCGAATGGTGCTGGTGCGGTGTTTCACGGACGGAGGAGGGCGACGCGAGCGTGAGCAAGGGCTTCCACGCGAAGAAGACGAAGTGAAGCAATAGTGGAGACCTCGAGGAAGACTGCTACTCTTTTTTTTTTTTTTTTTTTTTTTTTCTCGGCAACACGTCCTCTCACTTCTCTGCACCTTTTTTCTTTTCTTTTGCTAGCTTTTCCTTTTCTTTTTTTCAGGTTGTCAAAAGGAAAAAAAAGAAGGAAATGACTTTTTTGGACGAGAAATGGGATTTTTTCTCCTCTTTTTTTTTCACTTTCTTTTACGCGACTCCTCTCAGCTTTTTCACGAAATTTTTTTAGTGGATTCTCTCTCAATTTTTTTTTTTTGCACCCGATTACGAAAAATGAAACTCTCTTTTATACTAATTCCGAACGGCTACCTTGAATGGTATTTTTCGAGTTTCCATCTTCTGTCGCATTAAATCAAAGCTGCAAATCAAAGCGAGATTTCGCAATCAACTCGATTTTGCTCCGATTTATTCCGTTTTGTAAAATTCTTGCCATTTGTTCTCCTGATTTTTAATTGTTTCTGCATTTATCGAAATTTGAATGCTCATCAGAATTTCAAATTTCCTTGCATACTTCAATCAAATCAATTTCCCCCAAATTTCATTTTTTTCTTTTTATTTGTCCAAAAAATGCAATTTTTATTTTCCTTATTTTCCTAGATTTGCTAAAAATAGGTGTCAATAACTGCCCCTCTTTGAAGGTGATCTCGTAGAGGTTGCCTTCAAAGACAAATTGAGACCTAATTTTAATTATGCACATGCACTAAATGATTTTTTTTTTTTTTTGGAAGATGAATCCCATTTTGAAATGAAATTTATATGATGCATGGAAATGCTAATGCAAATGATAAAGGAACTTACCTAGAATTACTTACCTTTGGGGATGGTAGAGTAACTCAAGATAGATTAGTGTTACATGTCTAGGACCCGTACCATTTTACGATCGCCGAATAGTAACATGACTTCACAAAGTGATGCTTTCCTAGGACCCGTACCATTCTACGGTGCGCGAGTATAGCATTTTTTGGTTGTGTCTAGGACCTGTACCATTCTACGGTCGCCTAAACGGGGATCTGTTTTCCAGGACTCGTACCATTCTATGGTCGCCTGAACTAAGGTTGTCTAGGACCCGTACCATTCTACAGTCGCCTTGACGGAAAATTGATTTTTCAGGACCTGTACCATTTTATGGTCGCCTGAATGAGGAAATTGCTTTTCTAGGACCCGTACCATTCTATGGTCGCTTGTTAAAGCAATAAATGTTGTCTAGGACCCGTACCATTCTACAGTCGCTTGTTAGAGCAATAAATGTTGTCTAGGACCCGTACCATTCTACGGTCGCCTAGACTGAGGTTTTGCTTGGCTAGGACCCGAACCATTCTTCGGTCGCCCAGCCTTGCAACAGAAATCATCCGACCAGGACCCGAACCATTCTTCGGTCGCCTTAATCAGATTGAATCTGGAGGAAAAAAATCTTTGGGGGGCGACTCCATCGAGCGCCAGTGCTTGAATACCTGTACAATGACAAGTATTTAAGGTATGAATAGAGATATACTTACCTGGTAACACCTCTGTTCCTTGGGGATATGTCTCCTGCAAAACACAGTTGTAGGAGAGGCAATATGCATTCACAGACATGCATTAATTCAAGTAAGGTTCATGCGTGATGATTTCTATCATTTTTGCATTACTGATTTCCTTTGGGAAGAATTTCAAAAGGATATTCCAATCTAGATACATGAGTGTTATGGATGTATCAAATGAAAGGATCTTTGGTTTGAAAGGATTTTTTGCGCTCATCCTCATTAAAAGGGTCGTTTCATTCGACCTTTGATGCAGGATTTTGACAATCACTCTATCTCACTATCATCATGCCAAACAAGGTTTTGTGCAATCTCGCAAGTGGTACGACCTTACCAATCCGAGAGGTCTTTAAAAGGACCGTAATGTGGGCCTGGTCAATGTCTTAACAAAAGGGACTCTTTGAGTCAAGGCTTTTGAAAGAATAAGTGATATTCTGTAATCATTTCAGGGTTTACAAGTCAAGAACCCTACAAAATGAGAAAGAATAATCTTGCTCGCACTTCTTCGAGCGATGCTTAAAACATGTGAACCCCTAGGTTAATTCAAGTGCCATAATCAGAAGAGACTTTGCAAGGGACGTAACATAGGCTTGGTTCATGGGTTGACAAATGAAAGGATCATTAGGCTCAAAAAGTGTTTAGGGGGGTTAAAGTTTGTGATCATCTTGACATTTACACCACTTTCTTTCTCCACTATCGAAGATTTTTTTTTTTTTTTTACAACTCCATTGATTGCAACAACATTTGAGAGGTTTTTTTTTTCGTACCACCTTGTTGGGGATACAACTTGCTATATCAAGAGTTTGATTTTTTTTCTTTGGCATTGGCCTTACTTTTACTAGGCACATTGCTTTTTCATGCCTTTTCATGCCCCATTATTTTGCACTTATTTTTTGAACTGGCATAACCATCATTTACAGCATTCTAAGCCATGTTACTTGAATGGTTCTTTTTGCCTTGCCCCAGTGTGGGGGATGATCACCAACTGGGTTTAATATGAAATAAATTCATAGGCTCAAGTGGGCTATGCAATGGATAGAAGTGTATAGGATAAAGAAAGAACTGCTCTTCATCATCTTAAGGCACTTCAAATTACCGTACGTAAGTTACACGCAAAAGCAATATTCAAAGATTGATGCAAGTGTGAGCAAAAAGATTCCTACCATTCATTTTAAATTTGCCCCAATGTGGGATGATTCTTGACAGGGATAATTTTAAAAAAATCTCCATAAGTGTATGGGGCTCAAAGGGGTTGAGCAATGGATCACCTGTAGTGTTTGGGATAGAGAAAAGAATGCCTCTCATCACCTTGGTTGATGTACCCTTTGCGAGATAGCCCTCTTCCTTGCGGGCATGGAATTTTTCACACAACTCACTGAGGGTTAGTGTATGAAACACTGTATGGAACAAGGCTTGCCTTTCATCATTCCAAAGTATCCCATTTGACACATTCAATTTATCTCACACAATTCATCAAGGGAGAAAAGACGCAAGATTTGCAATAAATTTGAACAATTGAACTCATTGAAGCAATTTATTCATCATTGAAATGCTTGCAATTCAAAACATGACATGGCAAATTCTATCATGGGTAATATTTCTTGACAGCATCTAAATTAACAGGAGTGGAAAACTCACGACCATCCATTTCTGCCAAGATTAAGGCACCGCCAAGAAGTACCTTCTTTACCACATATGGACCGCTGTAGTTTGGGGCAAACTTGCCTCCGGGATCTGGAAAGATTGGCAACAACTTCCTCAATACTAGGTCGTTTACCTCGAAATGTCTCAGCCGCACCTTTCGGTTGAAAGATCTGGCTACTCTCTGCTGATATGCTTGGCCATGGCAGAGAGCCTTCAGTCTTTTCTCGTCGATCAAGTTCAACTGTTCAAATCTTTGTTGTGACCATTCCGCCTCAAACAAATCCACTTGGGATAGAACTCTCAGAGAAGGGATCTCCACTTCCACAGGTAAAACTGCCTCCATGCCGTATACCAGAGCAAAATGGGTTGCCCCAGTGGAAGTGCGGATCGACGTCCGGTACGCCATTAGTGCGAAGGGTAGCCTGTCATGCCAATCTCGATAATTCACGGTCGTCTTAGCCAAAATCTTCTTAATGTTCTTATTGGCGGCTTCAACGGCCCCATTCATTTGGGGGCGGTAAGGAGACGAATTCAGATGCTTGATTTTGAACTCTCCGAACAGCTCATCAACAAGCTTGTTGTTCAAATTGGTCCCATTATCAGTGATGATTGCTTTAGGGACACCATAGCGAACAATTATGTCACGTTTGACAAACTTCACAACATTACAAGCAGTGACACTTGCAAAGGATGTAGCTTCGATCCATTTGGAGAAATAGTCTATCACCACCAAAATGAATCGATGTCCATTTGAAGCCTTGGGATTGATTGGACCAATCACATCAATACCCCACATCAAGAAAGGCCATGGCTCGGAAAACTGATGCAGCTCAGTTGGAGGAACATTTATCTTATTTCCATGAATCTGGCAGCGATGACAACTCCGAACATACTGGATGCAGTCACTTTCCAGTGTGAGCAAGTAGTATCCTAATCTCATTATCTTCTTGGCCAACATGTGTCCATTCATATGGGGGCCACATACCCCCTCATGCACTTCTTGCATGATTTGAGTGGCTTCAACTGCATTTATACATCGCAACAAGATAGAATCGTACAATCTCTTGTATAAATTCTCACCACTAACGAAAAATTTTGAGGCCATCTTTGTGATGTACTTCCTATCAACCCGAGTGCTTCCTTCAGGAAATTCTTGTTTTTTAATGTAATTCATGATATCGTAATACCATGGTTTTCCATCAGATTCTTCAGTCACAATCATACAATAAGCCGGCTTTGGCAAAACTTCTATTTTCAGAGGGTCAACCTCCAACCCATCTAGTGACTTGCAGCATAGAGGACAACGTCACAAGTGCATCTCGCAAATTGATTATGAGACCTTGGCAAGTATTCAAACGAAACATTTTGAACTCTTTCACCAGATTTTCTAAATACTTGTGGTATGGGAGTAACTTGGCATCATTGGTCTTCCATTCTCCCACGGTCTGTAGTATGATCAGTGTAGAATCTCCAAACACTTTTAATTTAGCCACACCCATCTCAATTGCAGCCTGAAGTCTGAGGATGCAAGCTTCATACTCGGCTATATTGTTAATGCATGGAAATATCAATTTTGCAGCTACCGGATGGTGTTGTCCATTTGGAGATATCAGAACCGCCCCAGTACACCAGATAGGTTTACAGCTCCATCAAAGAACATCTTCCATGAGTCTTCATCTACACTCAAGACATGGTCATAAAGGAAATTATCATCATCATTAGGGACTCCTGAATTCTCGGCCAGTAGATCAACGATCGCTCGGCCTTTTACCGACTTTTGTGGCATGAATTGCACATCAAATTCGGAAATCAATATTTGCCATTTGGTCAACTTACCCACCAAAGCTGGCCGATCAAGCAAGTACTTGATAGGATCGTTCTCGATTACGAGGAATGTCTGATAATGTAGTGTGTATTGTCGCAACCTATGCAACACCCACACCAATGCTACACAAGTTTTTTCAACATTAGAATACTTCAACTCTGATGTAGTGAACTTCTTGCTCAGGTAATAAATGGCCCGTTCTTTCCTGTCAACGGGACTTTCTTGAGCCAACATTGCATCCAATGACTCACTATGAATAGTGAGGTAGAGAATCAAAGGATGCCTTGGTGAGGGTGGGACAAGAACTGGTGGATTCATCAAGTACTGCTTCAGCTTGTTAAACGCTTCTCTACACTCGTCATCCTAGTTGACTTGTGCATTCTTCTTTAGAAGCTTGAAGAATGGCTTGGTAGTTTCAGAGAGTTGGGAAATGAATCTCGCTATGTAATTCAATCTCCCTAAAAGGCTCCGGACTTCTTTCACCGTTGATGGAGGTTGCAATTCACATATGGCCTTGGCCTTGGAAGGGTCGATCTCAATCCCTTTACTGCTCACAATAAATCCGAGTAATTTATCGGATGTTGCTCCGAATACGCATTTAGCGGGATTTAGACGAAGATTGAACTCACAAAGTCGATCAAACAACTTCTTCAAGGTTTTGATGTGGCTTCTTCCTGGTCGAGTCTTTGCAATCATATCATCAACATAGACTTCAATCTCTTGGTGCATCATGTCATGAAATAAGGCGACCATGGCTCGTTGGTAAGTTGCCCCTGCATTCTTGAGTCCAAAGGGCATGACCTTATAATGAAAGGTTCCCCACGGGGTAATAAATGCAATCTTCTCCTTATCTTCCTCCTTCATCCTTATCTGATTGTACCCAGAAAAACCATCCATGAATGAGAATAGTTCAAAACCAGCAGTACTATCCACAAGGACATCTATGTATGGTAATGGGAAATCATCTTTTGGACTAGCCTTGTTCAGATCCCGATAGTCAACACAAACTCGAACTCGACCATCTTTCTTCATTACCGGCACAATATTAGCCACCCATTCGGGGTATTGTGAGACTTCAATGAATCCCACATTCAAAAGCTTCATCACTTCTTCTTCTATCTTCTTAGAGAGCTCGGGCTTAGTCCTCCGCAACCTCTGCTTCTTAGGTGGCATGTCCGGATTAGTAGGTAGGCAATGCTCCACGATTGAAGGGTCTAGCCCAGGCATGTCAGCATAGGTCCATGCAAAAATGTTTTGATATTCCTTCAGTAATTGAATTAAGCGCTCAGCCTCATCTTTGGGGAGACTTGCCCCAATTTTCACCTCTTTGGCTTCTCCAGTGTCACTCAAATTAATAGTGATGGTCTGCTCAAATGTGAAGGTCTTAGCTTTTTCATGTTGCTCCCAGCTACGTTGCAGTTCGATGGAGTCTTCGATCGAGTCTTCAGGATCATCATTATCAGCACTTGTTGCAATGGATTGGACCATTTCCACACCTTTGCATGTCATAGGATTGTCCCTGAAACATGAAGTAGATAAATCAGAAAGACAAACAGAGTAATTTACGTTTTTACTTTTGTTTTTTTTTTTTTTTTTTTTTAAATTCTTTGGCAAAAAGATTTTTTTGAAACATTTTGACACGAGGAAGCATGATGAAGCCCAGACCTCAGAGTTCTCCTTGGATTTTTCTTTTCTTTTATCGGTTGGATATCATCATCGGGCTGGTTTGGTGTACCTCATCATGCCCTCAAAATAAAATTTGTAATTCCATTGAAATTCATCAATTGATTACATTTATTGAATGAAAAAGATGCAACACTCAATCAAATAAAAGAAAAAAAAACTGAAAACATCATAAGAAAATAAAAATTCCCACGCAGGGGAATGTGCAAAAGCAATAAAAAGTTACTCTTGTGGGCCAAAGCCCATCTCTTCAGGGGGTCCTTCATCAATGGCTCCTATGATGAGGTTGTCGAATAGGCTTGCAACTCCTTCTAGCTCATCATTAGGGTTCTCTGCCTTCGAGGGTGTCGAATCATCCATGCCACCCCATCCATCTGGGACTATCTCATTAGGATCAATGTAGTAGCTAGGAGGGGTTGAATACTTCACCATGTAATCAAACTTCCCAGTAGGCTGCCCCAAAGTGTCTATCACTTCCGCTTCTTCATGCATCATTCTTGGAGGACCAGGGAATGTCTCGTGAATGCTCGGGGGTAGCGGGTTTTGCCTCTCTCGCCCTTGGTCAGGTGGTGAGCTCCGCCTCTCTTGTCTTCGTCCTTCAGAACTCCCCCCACCTCGTCCATGGTACCCTAAACCAACAGAACGGGACCTCTGAGGGGCTTCAATGGGGCTTCGAATGCCCTGACCATTTCTCCCAAGGCCATTGCCGTGGACAAAGTCATTCCCAACCATTACTCTTCCCACCATGAGGGCAGCATTTGATACTTCAGGGGTAGGCGGTGATGAACCCTGAGAAGCATGTATAGTGGAAACCAACTCGAATGAGTGGTAACTTGATTCAAACTGGGAATCCGGCTCCACATAGGGGATGGCCGTCTCATGATAAATCCGGTGGTCTTCCTCACCATACACGGTGACCAACTTCCTTTCAATCACAAATTTCACAGCTTGATGTAGACTTGAAGGCACTGCTCCAACAGTGTGTATCCATGGTCGACCTAACAGGAAATTGAATGCAGTAGGGATGTCCAACACTTGAAAGGGAATGTTGAAGATGACCGGTCCTATTTGTACATCAAGATGGATTTCCCCGATCACTTCCTTTCTTGTTCCATCAAAAGCTCGCACCGAAGTCTTCACGGTATGTATCCTTGACGGGTCTACCTTAAGGCGATGGAGAGTGGCTAATGGACAAATGTTCAGAGCGGACCCATTATCAATGAGTACTCGGGACACATGGGAAGACTTGTGCTTAACGGATATGTAGAGTGCTTTGTTATGTCCCTTGCCTTCAAGAGGAAATTCCTCATCAGAGAAGGCAATCAAATCCTTAAGAAGGACCGATCCCACAAATTCTTCTAGCTTGTCTGCCTCAACCGTCTCTGGCACACGAATTTCACTCAGCACTTTCATTAGTGACCTTTGATGAACAGGGGATGTCATCAAGAGCTCGAGTAAGGAGATCTGAGCGGGCATCTTTCGTAATTGGTCAACCACGTTATACTCACTTGCTTTGATTACGGCCAGAAACTCCTTAGCCTCTTCATCAGTGACCGGCTTTGCAGGTTGAGCACTGGCTTGACCATATGTTCGACCAGATCTTGTAACAAGGTCGACATCCAGGTCATAGGACCAAGGCACTGCCTTATCATTGACATACTCATACGGCTGCGGCACCTCTATCACTATCTCTTCGTCAGATGCATCCTCCAATGGGGGCATGTCTACAAGCGAAGGATCAACCTCTCTCTTGTCAGCATCAACTGTAGCCTGCTCCTCCTCCCAATCGATGATGAGGTGGGAGATAGTAGAAATTATGCAGTTACGATCAGCATACACAACGATGCCATCATCCACCATTTTGGCAACTCTTTCTCCCATCACCGATAGAGGGACATCTTCTTAACCTCGGTAATACCCAGCCCTCACTAACCCGTTGTAGGCATCCGCCACGTGCACCTTTGAGTTCCTAATCCGTCCGACTTCAGGCTCCTAGATGGCATTCACTGTACCCTCATGCTCTGGTAGCGGATTTTTTTGGACGTTTGGCTGAGCAGTTTGAAATGAGAAGGCCTTTGTATCGAGGAGATTCTGGATCTTGTGCTTGAGGGTGAAACATTCATCAGTTGAATGCCCCAATTCACCGTTATGGTAGTCACACTTCTTCGTCGGGTCGTAACCACGAATGCCTTCACGGTTAGGGCGCTTTGGTTCACTAGTAAGCAAACCCTTCTTTCGGAGGACAATCAGCACTTGGGATGGAGACCCAGGGAAAGGAGAGAACTGCCTTCTATTATTCGCTTGGGCGAATGATTGACGGCCAGCGGGTTGTTGCTGTCTTGGGTTCACCTGTATAGCCGGGGCACGTTTGGCACTTTCTTGGCTATAAGCCACGTTCACATCCACGGCCGCTTCTTTCTCCTTCTTGGCAGAGAACCTTTTGGTAGATGGCTCAGAAAACCATCCTTCCCTTATCCCCATCTCGATCTGCTCTCCTACAAGAATAAGCTGATTGAAGCTCTCGACATATGTACTGGCCATTCGATTACGGAACTCAGATGGAAGGGTCTTCACGAACAACTTCATCAACTCCTTGTTGGTAGGCTCGGGAGTAATTTGAGCTGCCAAGTTTCTCCATCTCACAAAGCATATTCTTTAAATGACTCACTTCTTTTCTTTTCCATCCGCTCCAGGTCTTCTCGGGAAGGCGCGATGTCCATGTTGAACTTGTATTGTTTGAGGAACGCGTCAGCCACTTCGTTCCAGGTGTCGAGGAGGTTCACATTCTTCATCACGTACCAGTTTAGTGCGGGCCCAGTCAAACTCACATGAAATGATTGGATCATAAGGGGCTCATTTTTTACGTGCTGGGCCATGCGGATGTGGTACATCTGCAAATGAGACTTTGGACAAGATGCCCCATCATACTTCTCGAACTCCGGCATTTTGAACTTGCTCGGCATTTTAACTTTCTCATAGATCGAGAGGTCAAATGGGAGTGAGCTTTGAGACTCCTGCAACTGTCTCACTTTCTCCTCCAGCTTTGCAACGCGTTCATCCTGCCTTGTCTTAGGGATGTTGACAAGAGTAGCCTTTTCCACATTAATCGGGAATGGATCATCTTCCAGCCCGGGCATGTCATCCTCACCTGTTTGGGCCTTGTTTGCCGGCTTTGGGGCGACCGTCTCAGGAAGAGCGGGTGCAGCTACTGGATTCACTTGGAGGAATTGGAGTTGATCCGTTACAAGCTGTATAAAGGCGAGTACTTGTTAGAGTTGAGTCTCCACAGCAGACATACGATCACGCATTTCGCTTTGGTCGGCCATTCTTGCTCTTAAACGCGTGATAATGGGTGAGCGTGGAGAATCCGTTATTACCTAAAGTGAAAAAGAGGTAATGTAAGAACCAATTATAGGATAGAAAATGGCCCATGACAACGGTCTAATCGCCCGATTTTATTCAAAATTCACTAAAAACATTAAACCAAACAATGAACTAAGAATTGAAATTCAAGTCCCTAAACATTGAACTAAAAACATTGAATTGAAAATCAAAATCAAACTCCCTAGACATCAGACTAAGAATCAAAATTCAAAAGATCTCATTTTATATGCTTTCGGGATTCCAACGCCTTGCGAAGCTTCTTATTTTCAGCTTCAATCATTTCCACTTTCCACTTAAGATGCTCAATTTGTGCTCGTTGAGTGGGCTTCTTAGTTACATTAGGAATCACTGGACGTAAGGCTGCAGGAATCCAATGTTGTTGAATGTAGGATGTTGACGCATGGTGGACTTCCTCTTTGCCTTTCAGTCTCTTCGGCACCAAAATCTTCTCTGGGTGGCATTTACTCCATGCGGCAATGATCATGTGGATCTCGTTGAAGTAGTTATAGTTTGTTCGAACAAAACGAACTTGGAACATCTCTATCTTGAGTGGTGGAGGAACTTCCTGAAGAGCTTTGTATTGGCGGGCCACCCTATATGGGTAATAAGAAGTCGCACCAGAAAGACCCAGCAACGGGATGGGCTCATCATGCTTGTGTGAGAAACGAGCCTCCTCAACTCGGAACCATTTAGTATGCCATAGAAATGCCTTAGGATCAGGATTTTTCAAAAAATTAATCCAATAAGCGTACTGTTTATTTGGAGAAAAACGCTCTAAGATCGCAAATTTTTGTATGGGGTGTCTAAAATCGTCAATCTTAAATTGTTTTATGAGGTGCCCAAATCCTCTTATGTGGGAGAAAAATCATATTTGTAAAAGTTCAGGAGAGCACGCATGATCTTTTCTTCATTTTGTTTGAAACGGTTTAATGACAAAAATGTTTCAGCTAAAACCATATTGACATAATTTAAGCCGTCACAAACACGATTAACCACCCATGAAATTGAAGGATTAATGGCATTTCTTCGATAAGGGAAAACAATTAGCCCAAAAAATGCTAACATGAAGATCCTAGCTTTTGAAATCATTGATTGATTTGCAAAACATTTTTCCAAAAACGAAAATGGGCATGCAAAACAATTGGCTTTGATAACTTTCCTTACTCCTTCGGCTTTGATTTCTAAAAACTGTGATAATTCAGAAATAGAATCTATACCGATAGGCGGTCTAACAAGCTCCTTTTCCAGGGGCATTCCAATGGCAATACTATATTCTTCTAGTGTTGGAGTCAATTCATACTCACCAAATATGAAGGTGGAAGTTTGTGGGCACCAGAAGTGAGGGAGTGCTTGTATCACACTAGAGTGGATGTTGATCTCCAATAGTGGGAGAAGTCGGGCAATCCTAGTCTTCACATACCTCTGGCCCTCTTGATCTAACTGATCCAGCCACATCTTGAGCTCTTTTTTCGGAGGGGAAATGAATTGTACGTTGGTCCTCCCCATAGCATATAAAACAAGACCGGCGACGAAACCTATTGTCATGGACCAACAAAATTGCAATAAAGTAAGTAAATTGCAAAGTAAGAATTTAGACAACTTACTTTCATCGGAAGGGATGACAAGCACATAGACACACACATGAAATGTGAGGCTCGATTTCTATCTAAATGGCTTAACAAAGTGGAGCTAAAAGGATGATCTGACCGTTGCAGTCTCGCATCAACGTGTAAAGTCCCCCTAACTCCGGCTCAGTTGAATGGAATGTCTAATATAGTCACGCAGTCTCGCGGATATGGACAAACACATTTGACACCATGAAAAGACTTTCGGGGAAGAGAAGGTCAACCTCTACATAGCAGTCTCGCTTTGGAGGAAGTATCCTTCTCAACACCATCCTAGAAATCCTATCGCAGCCCAGGTCCGGCCACAGGTTGTGTGTGCAATAGTGTAGTGCTAAAAACAATAAAACATGCACAACAATTTAAATGCAAACAACACTTCTAATCATGGAAAAATAAATCATTAATCCCACACTCCAACCTGCAAGACAAAGGTTAGCATAGACTACTCCCCTTATACCTCCCATCTGCAAAAACATTTAACACCTTAGAAATGTTAGGGACGTACCTGGTGATCCTTGCTGCCAAACAAAACATTTTTTTTTTTCATTTTGAAAGAAAAAGAAAAATTGGCCTAAGTCCACTAAGTGTTTTAACACAGTCCCCAGCGGAGTCGCCAAGCTATCGCGACCTAATTTTCGGGTGCATCACCTAAAACTAGGTTAATGGACTAATAAGTCTTTAAACTTAGCTCGGGCTCTCCCAAGCCCATACCAATTCGCGACTTAATGTTCAAATATTTAACATGCAAAAGATTATTAACTAGGAGCCGCCACTAATCAGTTTATGGTAGGTCAATTAAACACCCAAGTAAAATAATAGGAGAATTATTTTACTTCTACGAACCAGAGACTAAGGGTACGGGGACTTGGTTACACTAGATTTCTCTAATGTCCTTTCGGTACCATTTCTTTTTAATTTTCAAAAATATTTTTGCAAGCAGCTTGGATTTATTTTAACCTAAATTACTATCATACAAATGTGGTGACCACACGGGTACTCATCCATTATTTAAAACATTCAAATAATAAATTGCATCACACAAAGCAAGCAAATCATTTTTTTTTTTTGGGTTTTCTTAAAAATTAGAATTCTTTTATAAAAATGCGCATTTTTAAACTAAATGACTTAATCTTATTAATATGCAAATTTTAATTAAATGGGCCTATTATGCAAACTAATTATTATGCACCTCATGACCTAATTTCACTAATTAACAAGCTATGATTTAAATAATCCTATTATGCAAACTAGTTAAAATGCACCTAGTATTTTTGTATTTTTTTTATTGAAATTCAGAATTTATGAAAACCCTAATTAATCTATCTAAAAAGGGATAATTTTCTAATTTATTCTAGGGATTAAATTTGACTTAAACCCTATCTGTCTTAGAAAACTATTTTTTATTTTTTATTTTAAAAAAGAGGATGAGAATATGAAAATGTGCCAATTATATCTAAGACTCTAAAAAGGCTATTTAAGTCTAATCCTAACTTATTTCTTTTAAAATATCTAAAAATGCAGTCCTAAAAATATTATCTAAAAATGCAATCCTAGAAATATAGTCCTAAAAATTTGATTAATTAAACCTACGTGTCTATTATATTAAACCTTAATGTCCTATATGCTTATGCAAATTTTTTTTTAAATATTTTGATTTTTGATTTTTTTTAGTTTCTTTTTAGATAAGCAATTATTAAATAAATATTAAATCTAAGATATCAACAAAATAAAGGATTAAAATAATCGAAAAAATAACATGTTGTCTCACAGGTCAAATTAACGATTATTCTAACCCTAATTATCACGACAAAGAGATCAAAATAATTACAAATCTGATCCGAAGTCTTACGGACCAAATTAAATAATCATTATGATTTAACAATTGAAATTCCACTAAAAAGCCCAATAATTAAAATAATTAAAAAAATGATCCAATGTCTCTCGGATCAAATTAATAATCATAATAATTCCGGACAAAATTCCTGTGGATAATGCCTACAAAAATTATAGACATTAATGTCCAATATTACAAATCAAATAACTAAACTAAAAATGCTATCAATTGAGATACACAAAAAGATAACATAACAAATAAAAAGAGTAAAATGAACTAAACTATAAATACAGTGAAAAGTAAAGTAAAAAGTTAAAATAAAAATGAAAATAAAAACTACCTAAGAGAATCGACGGGGGAATGGCGTCGGGTGGTCGTCGGGGCTCCGGCGGGGAGCGGCGGGTTGCGGCGTCAAAGGTGAGCGAACCAGCGAGGTGGCGGTGCGGAGGCACGGCGGAGCTCGGAGATCGACGGGTGGCGTCGCGGGCGGAGCGGGGGGTGCGGCTACGGGTCAATCGGGGCGCGCAGGCAACGGCGAGGCGGTCCCACAGCGCCGTGCGACGCCCGGGCGGCGGGGAGTCGCGATGGGTTTCAACCCTAGGCGGCGTTGGGGCGACGCGAGCTTTGGGCGTCGAGGCGGCGTGAGCTTCGGGCGTCGGGTTGAGGCAAGGACGGCGGGTGTTGCGGAGGTGCGGCGGCAGCAGATCGCGGGTGAGGCGCGGTGGCAAGCGGGAGACGTGGCGTCGCGGATGGTGCTGGTGCAGTGTTTCACGGACGGAGGAGGTGCGATGCAAGCGTGAGCGGGGCTTCCACGCGAAGAAGACGAACAATAGCTCCCCTGCTTTTTTTTTTTCTTTTTCTTTCCTCGGCAACACGTCACTTCTCTGCACCTTTTTTCTTTCTTTTGCTGGCTTTTCCTTTTTTTTCTTACTGTAGGTTGTCGAAGGAAAAAAAAAGGAAACGACCTTTTTTGGAAGAGAAAATGGGATTTCCTCTCTCTTTTTTTTTTTTTTTTTTTTTTTTTTTCGCGAATCCTCTCAGCTTTTTCACGAAAATTTTTTTAGCGGATTCTCTCTCAATTTTTTTTCGCACCCCCGGTTACGAAAAATGAAACTCTCTTTTATACTAATTCCGAACGGCCACCTTGAATGGTATTTTTCGAGTTTCCATCTTCTGTCGCATTAAATCAAAGCTGCAAATCAAAGCGAGATTTCGCAATCAACTCGATTTTGCTCCGATTTATTCCGTTTTATAAAATTCTTGCCCTTTGTTCTCCTGATTTTTAATTGTTTCTGCATTTATCGAAATCTGAATGCTCATCAGAATTTCAAATTTCCTTGCATACTTCAATCAAATCAATTTCCCCCAATTTCATTTTTTTCTTTTTATTTGTCCAAAAAATGCAATTTTTATTTTCCTTATTTTCCTAGATTTGCTAAAAATAGGTGTCAACAAGGCTCAAGCTATGTGTCGGGTGTAATCTTGATGTGCATAATTTACAATAATTATCATTTTATATAACTTAAAGGTCTGAGAAGTTTCTTTGATATATTGAAAAATTCAAGAACTGTAGCAAAACGAGTACTAACTAACAATGTGAACAATATAGGCAATGTTAGGTCGAGTAAAAATAATATATATGAAATTGCCAATCAGCTGTTGTTGTAGTGTGAGATTCAAAAAAGGAACCCTATCTTTGGTATCAAATTTGGCATGGCTCTCAAAAGTTGTGGCGACCATTTTGTCAATTTGAGAAAGAATATCAATGACATATTTTGGTTAAGAAAGATAATAACTAGAGAAATATAAAGTAACCTCCGAGCCTAAAAAGTAGCCAACACACCCAAGATTTTCAATTTCAAATTGTTGATTGAGATATTTTGGAGTTTTGAAATGCCAATACAATCATCTTCAATAATAAACATGTCATCCACATATAAGTGCAACAAACCACAAGAAGTGTGTCGAACCAAAATAGCATGATCATCGAAGCTAGACTAAAACTAAAGAATTCCATTGTTGAGCTAAACTTAGAATACCTTGCACGAAAATACTGTTTTGACCATAAAATGCTTGATGTAATCAATACACTATGCTAGAAGGATGATTGTAGCTAAGAGAAGGTACCATATTAACTTTCTTAGTGGGATCTCCATTTAGCAATGCAAATTTAACATCCTTATAAAACAAAGATCGATGCTTAACATCAACAATACAAAGAAGATTGCTAATAGAAATAAGACATGCAACAGGAGTAAAAGTGTCTTTGTAGTCAATGTCATAGAATAAAACCTTTTGCAACTAGTCGAGCTTTATAGTAATTCGTAGTTGCATCTACCTTTATCATAATCTTGTACACTCATTCACAACCTATAGCGGATTTACCAAGAGTCAAATAAACCAAAACCCATGTATGAAATTCATCGAGAGCTTGTAACTCATTTGTCATTGTTTGCTATCAAAGATGATTAGCACTAACTTTTCTATATGTGCAAGGTGTAAAAAGGGAACCAATGGAGATCACAAAGTCAAGCTAGAGGTTGACTTACTATGGTGGAGTGTTAGACAGACGAGGATAAATGTCGGAAGGTGATTAATCCTAGGTTGGGGCAGAGATGACATAAATTACCAAAGGGGTATCACCTATAGAGCTTGTCTCAAGGATAGGAGGAGATAATTCCATGGGTGAGGGCTTACAGGGGGAGAAATAGGTGTCCTTGTTAGGAAATAAATCTATTGAATGATTAGTAAAGAAGGAAACAGTAGTAGAGGATTCAAAAGTATGAAAAGAGAAGAACATCTTGTATTCCCAAAAGGTGACACGACAAGATACATGAATGAAGCAACCTAAAGGAGCACTATGTGAAAGAAGGTGCACAAAGCAAGCATTGCCAAAAACTTGAAGAGGACTATAAGCAGGGCCACTATCACAAATATTCTCAAAAGGAGAGATATTACCTTTGATGTGTGCAGAGTTCAATTAATAGTGCGTCTAACAACATGTCAAGCTTCTATCCAAAATTGTTCAAGATAAGATACTAAGATTAGAAGAGTGCATACAACATCTAAGATATGCCCATGTTTCCTTTTTGCTCAACCATTTTGTTAAGAAGTTACTAGACATGAATAATAAATCATAATGCCATTTTGAGAGAGGATTCCAAAAAACTTCGTGTCTATATGCTTTATGACATTATCAATATGAAATACTTTGACATATTGACTAAATTACGTTTTGATCATAGCAATGAAATCACGATAGCTATCAGTATATTTGCATCGATACTTCATAAGATAATTCCATGTATATTGGGAATAACAAAATAACAAAGTCCTTCCATGGTGGGGTTAAAGATGGTTTAGAGATAGTGCCTTAATGTCTAAGTATATCAAATCAAATGAAGTATGAGAGATAGAATCCGTGATGCCCCAAAACATCACGCATAGCATGTGTCCTTTCCATTTACTCATATACATGTGAAAGTACAATAAAATTTTCTCGACCTTGCTTACAAGAAAATCTCACGAGTTTAACGATATACATACATATCTTCATATCGACACAATGAATTGCCATCTTTATACAACATTGAGCAAAACAGAACAAAATACATAATCCTAGGAAAGGTCAGGGTCATCTAACACCACTATACCCATACTAACCAAACCACTATCCAACTCAAGGATTAATGGCCTTCAACATCATCTCATCCCCTCCATCGCCGTATCCTAGGGAGCCATCTTACATATCTGGGGGAAAAAGGCACTGAGCTAAAGCCTAATAAATGAAATCTCTAAGTATAAAGTAGGAGATCATCTTACCATTCAACTTCGTACCAACAAACAACGTGGCTTTAAGCGTTACAAAATAACCATGCATGAAAATGCATAAATGAATGTTTTATGAGACGCGGACCCCTGGAGTGCCACAACTTGGCAGAAATGGACACTAAACTGCCATAACTTATGAAAGATACACTTAAGTGCCAAAGTCGAAGCAAAAAGGATCATTTGAGTACAAATCTAACCAAAACGCTAACATGTCAATTTTCCGGCGAAGCAAGTGCAAAATGGCTTCATTTTAATGCTGACGTGGTAAAAAATTAATAAATATAAAAAAAATTATAAAAATTATTTTAAAAAAAAAAGATGTAGCTAAGGGCTAAGCCCTCAATCGCCCGCCTCCTCACCATCGCCGATAAGGGCTGGTGACGGAGGGGGAGGGTTGGCCGAGCTTGTCGAGGCCCTAGCCGTGGGTCGGTGACCCGGCCGACCGACGGTGAGGGCCCGCGAGCCCTCACCTCGATCCGGGGCAAGGGTCGCGGCCCTTGCCCAAATCTGGGCAAGGGGGAAGAGGGAGAAGGGGAGGCGGCCCGATGGCTAAGGAGGAGGAAAGAGGAGGAGGGAGGCAGCGGGCAGCGAGGGCTGGGGCCCCGAGCCCTGGGCGAAGGCTGGCGGCCCCAACCGACGGGCGGCAAGGGCACGAAGCCTTCGCCACCGGTCGATTGGGGCTGCAAGCCCTCGCCACTGGTTGACTGGGGCCACCGACCCTCGACTAGGGCTCAATAGCCCCAGCCAACCCTCCCCCATCTTTCGACGACGGCAGGGAGGCGGCGACAACGGTAAGGGCTCAGCCCTCAGTCGTCGGCTGCCTTCCTCCTTCTCCTCCTTTTTTTTTAAATTTTTAAATTTTAAATTATTTTAAATAAATATAAATTATATTATTATTATGTTTTTAATTTAATTTAATTAATTTTTATATTATATTAAAATTCAAATTATGCCAAAACAACGTTGTTTTGGGTGAATTAAAGCTGAGTCAACTCTCTGGCGAGCCATCTCAGCAAGAATTATTATTATTTAATTGCCACATATGATTTCGACCGGCTTCACTGGAGGTGGCACTCAGGTATTCTACTTTTCTTAAAATGTGACACTTAAGTGTACATTTCATAAGTTATGACACTTAAGTGTCCCTTTGTGCCAAGTTATGGCACTTAAAGAGATCTTTTTCCAATGTTTTATCTTTACTATCATGATATGCCAATAAAAACCATTAATAACATTTGAAGTTCATTTACTCAAAAGTAAGTAGATGTCATACTATTTCATGATGAACTAGTATCACCTAGTAGCTCACCACTATACACAGGAATATACATAGGCATGTTTATATTGTCATGAAGCTCACAAACACACATATGTGAGTCCACACTTGTCACCGGCCAAAACTATCTCCATTCATAAAGCATTCTAAACACTTTCATGGCATCCCAAACATGCTCTCGTCCCATTCGATGTGTAATTTAGCTCATTTATGTCCCATTTGCCATCGTAGAAGCTTGCCAGAAGCTACTTCTTGTTCAAGCCCTCTAGCGTCGGCAACCATTCCCTAACCTCATTGAACTGGGTCTTTATAGGCCCACCAGCTTTCGCCTAGTTTGTCTCCAAACCACACACCTAGTAAAGAGGGTCCTACTTTGGCAACCCTTAACCGATAATGTGACATTGACAACTCAAATAATTAACAACATGAATATCAACGACTCAAATAATTAACAACATGAATATCAACGACTCAAATAATCAACAACGTGAACATTGTCTATCTTGTATGTGAATTTCACACATGACAACCATGAGAAGAGAAGTGAATATCAAAATCAATTTCACACAATTTCCAATAGATATCGAGTTTAATGAGAGTTTGGGAGCAGGAAAGTTAATAGGTAAGGGTAAAGTGGAAATGGAAACTTTCTCTTATAACCGGCTCTCAATTGTGTGCTATAGACTATATGAATAGTAGACGCACATGAGACAGAGGATTTAAGTGGAAACAAATTAGATTTTGAGGTCAAGTGATTTTAGGAGGCGGAATAGATTAATCATGAATTAGAAATACCTAGAGTGATAGACATAGTATAAGTTTTGGGGACAGAATAATTAAAAGTACTAGATTCTCTAAGAATGAATTAAAGATCTTCTAATGATAAAGTGATGGATGATCCACTAGAAGAAGTATCTATGATACCAACAGTGATGAATGGTCATGTAGTTGGACCTTGATTTTGAAGTCGATTGTCTGAACCTGTAGGTTGCTTGGATTGTAACCAGTAGAATTTGGACACTAGGTGACCATGTTTGTGACAATGCTTACAAAACTTGTGGTGCAAGGAAGAAGAAGTGGGAGTGGCAAGCACCGCAAAGAACAGACACGGTAGTATGTTGTATCTTTATGGTAGCTAGCCGAGTGTCCTCAATCAATAAATTTAAGACAATGGTCTCTAGATATGGGAATGGATCTCTATGCATAAGTAAGGCTCATACGGGTTCAAATTCACCATTCAAAGCCATAAAAATTTCATAACATGTGTGCAATCACAGTATTTAGCAAATTTGCAAGATCAGTATCCACATCCCCTCGTGGTTTAAATAAGGCTAATTGATCAAAGATAGCATGCATAGAGGCTAAAAAGCCATTAATGGATTGACTTGGCCCATGTCATATGCAATGTAGATTCCCTCACAGCTGATACTAATGCAATATTTTAGGTAGAATAGAGACTAACAAGTAAACCCCAAGCTTCCTTTGCTACTAAAGGGACCAAACCTAAAGTTGAATAGATGAAACTAAAGTGTTTCGAAATTATGTGAGAACTTGATGATTCTTCCTATCCCATTCATCCAATTATTCAATAAAATTTATTCCTCCGTTTCATCAATAATCCCAGCAGGCATACGTATATTACCAGTGACATAACACTTGAACCTACGTCCTCTCAAGAAATTTGACATTTCTTCCATTCAAAATTGGTCCGATGGGTAATGAGACTTCTATCTTATCGACTGAATGCACTTCACTCGTTTAAAAGCAACAACTTGTATAAGTAATAGCACGAAACTAGTACTTAGAGAACAGATATGGAGAAGATTATGTGAAAAAAATGGATTCAGCATATCGAAAAACATTTGGAATTCAACTTCTAATCAATAGTCAAAGTCAACCATGATGTGGCTGTGCTAACGTAGCAATGATGACGTCAGAGAAGAAATCAGTTTTTTGTGGACACAGCGCACGCGTGTGGCACATGCGAGATAACATTAGTAGGGAAGTTAGCGAACATGGTGAGAGCATTTGTTCACAAGGGCGCGTGGATCTCACACATAAAAGGTTTGGGCAGCATGTAAGGGCAAAAGGCCGGCTGTTCACGATGGTGTTTAGAGGTAATTGGGTTCAGGATGGGTAGGGTCTAGACTTGGACCCTGTACCCGACCCTCTTATAATCGGTTACCCTTTTTTGGACTCTATACCCGATCTTGTTTGTATTGGACCCTGTACTTAACCCACCTTGTTTTTCCAGTCCGGTTCCAGGGTCAAACTCTGTTTCCATTGGAACCTATTTTGTTATTTCCCGATATCTTATACAATTTCGAATTTTATATTAATACGCAAGAAAATAACGTAAGTCTCATAATTTGTATCAAAACATTAAGCATTTGTTATAAATAACTACATTAACTTTTTGACTAAACGAAAAATTAAGGATTCATAGGGCTAATTATAATAAATAAAATCATAAGGAAAAAAATTAGCAACAAACATAGGTCTAATATTAGTTTTCTTCCCACAACTACTACATGAAGCTACTCATTTATGCAAGCATAGCTCTTTCTACAAAAGAGAAATTAGGCGAGCTAATCCACGTGGTACACAAGAATTTGGCGGCGACAAACATCGTCCATCTGTCAAACGGTGCGAGAGGGAACCAATGAGGGAGGGAAGCAAGTAAAGAAGAGGAAGGATGAAGGAGGAGTGCCATGCGTGTTTGAGAGAGCCAAGAGAAAAAACACCGTGTGATTGCCGGGTAAGAATAGAAATAAGTGGAAAAAATAGGGTTTTGGACCTATACTTACAATACCGGTTCCAAAACCGGTATGGGAACTGGTTCTTGGGTGGATAATCAATCGGACCCGATTGCCAAACCGGTTTAAACCGGTTCTGAATTATAGAAACCAGTTCCCAGACCGGTTTCAACGGGAACTGGTTCCCGACCCTGTTTTCTGGGTGGCTTGGTCCGGTTGCACATCCTTAATGGTGTTTGGAGGATTGGACTTGTCGGAGGACAAAGAACTTGGTGCTGGTATTTGTTTTTTCAAAATAACCGACGAAAAACATAGAGAAAGCACTTACAAGCAATAGGCTTCGATGGATCTGAGACGTGGCGGCGTGTGGCTATGCTTATGGTGGCTCCCAACGTTTGTTTGCGATGAGATTTCAAGATTCGGCTTGTTTGAGGCTAGCGTGTGGTGGTGTTCAATTTTCAAAATGAGAGGTGGAAGAATATCAAAATAAAATCTGAAGGCTACCGATTAGGTGAATAGTAGTATGGAACGGTGGGATACATGGCCGTTACGGCTAGCTTTGCTACGACCACCATGAGACAGATGCATCGAACACTTCCTCAGGAAACAAAAACTGTGATACGAAGATAAGAAGTATGCGGAAATGAGAAATGTTAAAATACA
Organism: Eucalyptus cladocalyx; assembly: GCA_017140615.1. NCBI lineage: Eukaryota > Viridiplantae > Streptophyta > Magnoliopsida > Myrtales > Myrtaceae > Eucalyptus > Eucalyptus cladocalyx. The sequence goes on from CM029521.1 coordinate 15,983,852, forward strand.
TTAGCTTATTTATATTATAATATGACTATCTAAGAAAATTAGTTATTGAAATATCAATTACAATTAATATATAGAATCTCACAATATCCTTTGACTATCTTTTAACAGTTCATATCATGCTTTACTATAGCGACATTCTAGGGAGCTGAAACAAATACTCCGGCTGAATTTGGTTCAACACTTTAATCTCCCTTAAATTTTTTCCACTTAGTTTCTTCTTCTTTTTTCTTTTTGCAAACCACCAAGTTTCATCCCTAAATAACTTGGTGTGTATAACTAACCATACCTATTTCTTCTTTATTTTTAGTTACATTCATAATTTTACATGTTTCAGTGATCATCTAAAAGCTTATCTGAATGAGGAAAATAAAAAAGATGTAAGGTCGTACACAGAGCTTTTAGCACAAAAAAGACAATAAATAAAATTTAAAAAGGAAAAAGAGAAAATTATCTAACTCAAATTATATTATCGTCATGAGCCCCCTATATATGATTTAGATATTCGTAAATTCCCATGTTAGGTGCACTGCGCGCAAAATTATTTCGAAACTAAGTTGACTGACTTCGGTTGAGCTAATCTAGTCGAACCTATTATCATATTTAGCGAGCAAAAGTTGGAAAATGTCCTTTATTGGTAGGTTAATGCACAACAATCTTAGAAACAAACCAAGAACAATGTTAGATAGGCACATGGTAGGAAACTTGTCAATCATAAAATAGTGCGTGAGAATCACGGAAAGTAATCTCACTCGCGTCGCATGTCGTTTCTATCTAACCATAGGTTGAAGCTCATCAAAAGTGGATCAGATTTTTCCGCGTCATATACGATTATTAAAGATGATTTAGATATTATTCCTTATTAGGATTTGACTCCTCTAAATTGCATTCCTCCACAGAGTTGGAAAAGTTCCATGCCCTTAGAGGCCACATTTGTCTTTCATCTCTTCCTTCAGTGGGAATAAATTCTATTGATTGAACCTCCCTAAGATAAAATATCTAGCCCTTTTTTTGTGGCTATAAGGTAAACACCTAGCCAGCTTCCAGGCGTTTGTAAGCACCCAAAAGAGAGAGAGAGAGAGAGAGAGAGGAGAAAAAACCCGTGTGACCTCTATATATACAGCCTCATTCGCTTGTTCCCGATTTCTCTTTCAAACCCTCTGAAGAAAAAGATTGATAACTTCTTCGAGCAAACTTTTGGTCTCTGCAATTTCAACAGTATCACATGGCTCAGCTCATGAAGTCGGTGTTTCCCAAGACGAGATCTTCATTTCCGACCACCAGTACGTCGTTTCTCTCATCTCAATTTCTCTCTCTACTAGTTCTTCTTTTATCTAATTAGTGATTGGAACAGGGAAAATCAACTCTGTGTTCTCACAAATCTTTTTGAGTAAATTGATGTTTTAAACTCTATATGTTCCGATCTGTTAAGTTTTGAATCTTCTTGTTTCTCTCGCATTTCGTTGTATATCCTATATGAAAAGCAGATCAGTTAAGAACTTCCGGCTGGTTGAATTTTTATTTTCTGCCGAGATGTATTTTTTCTAATGGAGATTGGTGGTTTATAATTCATGGCCGTACAAAATTCCTTGAGGAAAGAATGGGCCTAATGAATTATAATGGCTATGAGATCATATCATTTAGCCTTTTCTGCTTGACAGGCGAGTCCCAGAAGGAACGTCTAAACAGCATGTCTAGCAAGCCGAGCAGCGTCAATGGAGAGTACACACAAGCTTTCAGGACCAAGTCCTATGCGGAAATGTATGCTAAAGTCCAATCCCATATTGGAAGAACAAGCACAGGCAGATCGCTCTTGTCGCTGCCTCCATCAACCGATGCCCAAAGTATGGGGTACCTGTCAGAATCGCTCCTGGAGCCTGGGCAAGAAACCCTCGCGAACATGATCAAGACATTGAATTTCCATGGTCTTCTTGTTGACTACTTCCAAGTGAGTTCAGACGCGTGTGATGTGTGCGAGTTGCTCCTCCGGGGCATCTACCAGATCCGCACCAATTACCAAAGGATCAGAAGGGCAACCAAGTTGGCAAAACTGGTATTTGAAGATGCAAGTCATGCAGACGAACAGAGCTGTCTGATATGCCGAGAGCTGTCCGCATTTGCCTCCCTGACAAACCCTTTATTTGCGATCGCTGTGGTCCAGTTCCCAGGTATGCATGATAATCACATGGTGTTGTTTCATGAGTTAACATCCAAGTGCAAGCAGATGCGGCGGAGAATGAAACTGGCTAGGGCTTGCAAGAGGGTAGGAGGGATCGGGCTGATGGTCTCCTCCGCCGTGATCTCAGCCACAGCGCTAGTGCTGGCAAACTGCAGCGCTGGGATGTGCATTGGGAAGGGGAAGTCCATTGGGTCACCATCATATCCGGAGAAAAGCTCATCGACTCAAGCAGTATGTGCACAACTTGATGTCACGGCGAAAGGGGTGTACATCCTGACTAATGATATGGACACTGTAAGCACGCTCGCCGGGAGACTGCACAATGAGGTTGAACATGGCAGATCGAGGGCCCGAATGGTGGTGAGGAATTATGCGAAGACGGGCAACATGGTGAGGGAGGTTGTGAATGAGTTTTTTGATGCGCACAATGCCCGTTTCTTGGAGCGGGTGGAGGAGCTTGAAAAGCACATTTACTTGTGCCTTCTCACCGTGAACAGGTCGAGAGGGTTGGTTGTGGAAGAGATATTAACCTCTTAGTCCATGAGCTAAAGCAAAGTGGTTATTGATCAATTTATCTAACAATTAATTGCTTCTCTATTTGAACATTTTTGTGATTGCTGCCAATGGCCTATGCCATTTGAGATGTTTCATGACAAGGGGTTTCATCAGATGCTTTTACTATGTGCATATTTTTCTAATAAAACCTGAATGGACAACTTAGGATTTGGACATCACTTGATGTGATCATATTCAGTTAAATATGCTTTATTCATCCCCTTCAGTTCACTTTTTCCCCTTCATTATGATTTCATAATACCTTATTGATCCCACCTTAAATTTATTTTTTCCAAATTAATTCCGTTAACCTTTATCATTGACAATTGAGATATATGGTGACTGTCCAAAAAGCACAGCTTCTTGACGAAAGAAGTCATATGAAGCAGTGCGAATGAAATAGAGGAGTCTTCTTAGGTAAGCCCTCTCATGATTGAGGAAACAAACCATCGATGTTGAGATGGCAATTGACTAGATATACAACCATTCACTAACTATTCAACGCTCGGTGATTAAGGTTATCAATTGAACTACATTAATGGCTAGAGTCTACTAAAAAATCTTCATGTGTTCGCATTCGATTTTGATTGTACATGAATTTTGTTCATCCAATGTATAAATGGGATCTTTGGTCCTTAAAATGTCTAACATTTGGTATCCAAGTGCGTTTAAATCTCTGCTGATGAATTTGTGGGATTTTCATCGAATTGAAAATCAGGCAATTTGGGGTTGAGAGGGAAATTGGCGATTCCAGCCAAATTCAAGTGACCCACCGCACACAGTTTCAAATCAGGTCGCATCGCCATGGGCAACAAAGGCCTTAAGTCAATTTAGCATTTGGGTGATCGCCGGAGGCTAACTATGTTGTGGAAGTTACATATTAGGGTATGTGCGTCCATTGGAATTTTGTTTAATTCCAACCAATTTCTTGGCCCTTTTTGCCAATTTTGAGGCCTATGTGATCGCGCCTTTGTGGTCGCCAGAACCCATGATTTAATTTGGTCTGAGGTGGGCTACCAGAGCAGACTCAAGTAGTGGAAGCAAAATGAAATCGTGCAAATCGGCAAATAGCCGGGAAGAGGAAGAAGGCATGTGGCGTGCACGTGCCCATGGGGAAGGTCAGGCGTGTGCACGGCATGCGCCACATGCCCCTACCATCCCCTCTTTCCACAACTTTACCGTTCTACCTTTAGCAGTTTATTTTACAGTTTTGCCCTTGACCGTGTTAATTTTCTATTTTGCCCTGGCATGCACTTTGGTGAATGTTTTATGTATGTGATCAAATATCTAGTTATCCATATATAAATTTGTTCAATTAGATATTAGCCACAACATATTTAATTATCTTAAATTATAAATATTAAGAGATTTTTGATCACGTATGTGCATGAGCACATCCTAAAATAAGGGATATTGTGGCTTAGCTAAAGAACTTAAGGTTGAGATACTTAAATCTTTTCTTATGTGCTACATTCTAAACACTCTTTCACAACATTATATATATTTCAAGATCTCTTATAACACAAATAAGAATAAGTTGTCAATTAATAAACTCATGACTATATGTATTCAAGAGCAAGAAAAGCTACTTATAGAATCAGGAGAAAATGTTCATTTGACAACACAAGAAAAGAATAAGGGGTAAGGCAAGAAAAAGAGAAAGGGTAAAAATACCTCCCCAAGCTAATATTAAAAAGGATTGTGTTAGATTTAAGGCTTGGCTTGAAAAAAAAAAAGTAATCAATCCATATATTTGTTATGAATGTAATATGCCGATGGGTTACAATACTTGGTTGATTGATTATGGATCTACAATTCACATTCGAGTTATTTGCAAAGTTCTAAAAATCGCAAAAAAACTAGTGGGAAGTAAACAATGCATCTATTCAGGAAATATGATGTGTTCTCATGTGAAAGCCATTGAAACATACTGCTTAGTTTTTTTTTTATAGTGATTTTGCATTGAATTCAAAAAGGACCTTTTACATTCATAGCTTCTCTAAGAATTTGATTTCAATTTCAAGATTCGTATTGTTGGAGTTGTCCCTTTAATTTTTTAGATTCAAACTTCAATTTATCATTTAAATCGAAAATTGCTGGAGTGGTAATTTGTCTAATGGCATTTTCCAAATAAATTTACAAGACAATGTCTTCAATAATGTGATAGATGTTCATAATAACGTTGGTATGAAACGATATGTTATGAATGAAGATTTCTCTATATTGTGGTATCGAAGATTGTAACATATATCTATAGATAAAATTAAGCAATTAGTAAATAGTGGAGTACTCAACATTTTAAATTTTACTGATTTTGACACTTGCGTTGACTACATAAAGAGAAAACAAACCAACAAGATAAATAAGGATGTGTTGACGCCAAAATTTTGGCTAAATTTTTAGGATGAAATTACATAAAAAAATCATGGACCAATTTGGTCTTAACAAAAAATGATTTTTCACATCGCATAGGCATTAAGATTATTTGCATTTAATAATTTTTATTTTTAGTTTATTTTCCCTTATTCTACTTTTTTCGAATAAAAAAAAAAAGAGAAAAAAAAAAGGAGCACGCTCGGGGGGGCTGAGCCTGACCCCAGCCCGTCTCCTCTTTCTTTTGCATGGACCTGGGCCAAGCTCGGCTTAGCCCCCCTTCCCTCCTTCCCCTCCCTCCTCCTCCTCTCACTGCCTCTGCAACACATGCGGAGGAGGCCGAACGCACGCGGGGCCGGACAAAAGAGCAGAACGGCGAGCATCGCAAAGACCGGTGGGAGACTCGGACAGATGGGACGCGTCTTCAATGCGGTAGAGTAGGCGGCCTAGCTAGAGCCACTTCGGATACGATGATCGGTGGGAAGCCGTTTCAGCCGAGGGAGGCCAATCGGTGCGCCGAAGACCGGCGATCGAAGAGCCACCGCCGACCGGCCCCCTTGGCCTATTAATAGGGCATCGGACGAAGGCCCAAGAACACACACAAAGAGAGAGATCTGAGGGTTTCTTCGGAGAGACATCCAAGAAGCCTGAAGAGATCTGAGCGAGCGAGAGATCGAGAGAGCGAGATCTGAGAGAGAGAGAGAGAGAGAGAGAGATCCGCGGGACCGAGCCTCGCGCCGCCCGCTCGCCGTCGTCCCTGCTGCCCCAGCCGACGCCCCCGAGCCAAATTAGTGAGCCTCTCTTGATCTGTTTTTCCCCCATTTTGAGCACGCCGAGCCAGAGCTTGGCTGCCTGGTTGAGCAAACTCTGGCCCCGCCCTCTTCTTTTTGGCTGCTGTGATGTTTTTGTTTGTCCGACGGAGGTTTCGGCTTCGGTTTGAGTCCCAATGGAACCAAAACCCCACATTTTAGCAATGTATTCTACTCGCTCGACGAAATGCTCAAACGAGATCTAGTTTCGTTTCTTTGTTTTGAGCGAAAACCGATTCGTACGTGCGTCAACCGGTTGGCACCACTCAACTGGTGGCGTAGCCAAGGTTGCTAGACCACGCCGTGGGTCGCTAGACCACTTGACTAGCAGAGGCAACGGGCGCTTTTTGGTTGACATAACAAAACTTCTAAACTAAAACTTAAACTAGAAATTGAGAAGTTAAAAATTTTAATTTATGATTTTTTTAAAATCTATTTCTGGAGTAGAAATTTGTTTCCAAAAATAAAAAAATCAAATTGTGACTAAACGGATTTCTATTTCAAATTTGTTGGAAAATAGAGAAATAGAGAAGTAGAAATTTTATTATGCGTGCCTTTTTTTTTTCCACAACGGCAACCACAGAGAGGCCGCCAACCGGACATGGACCCAAAGACTGGTTCGGCCTAGCCAAGGCGTCGCCGCCACCCCCAACCAACGTTGCCTCCATTGCAGCTAAACTTGCTGCAAAGCATAAGGTCGTGAGGAGCTGCGACCCGAGTCAGGTCAAAATCGGGTCGTTTGGGTCTCGGGTGTGTGGTTTGGCCTGGTTTCTAGGGTTTGTCTATCGGGTTGGGCTTGACACTAATAATGGGCTGGTTTTCTTTAAATTAAAATGTTGAGCTTGGAGGTTTTTTCCTTTCTTTTTTTTTTTTTTTTTTTTTTTTTTTTTTTTTAGAGGAGGAGAAGAGCTCCAAGTTGGGCCCGTGCTTCATGCCCATCTGGGCCGTTGGTGACGAGCCGAGTCGATCCCAACCCAAGAATCCGACTCGGGTCGTTTTTGTTATAATATTATTATTTTTAATAAATTAATTTTTATAAAAAAAAAGGAAATAAAAAATCCAAAAAATATTTTCTATTTCCAAAAATATCATAAAAAGTCAAAAAATAGTTTTGATTAGTTTTCTCCAAAAAAGTGCATGAATAATCTTTCAAAAAATTTTGAAATTAGGGAAAAGCCAAAAAGATGTTTTCTTTGGGTATCTTTATTTATTTATTTATTTAAATGCATTAAAAAAGAACCAAAAATAAAATAAATCAAACTTGATGTTTAAATGAGATTAGTGTTTAGAAGTGCATTAGTGATTAATTACTGCAATCAAGACCCTTTGATTTCTCTAGTTGCGCATAAGTGAAATATTTTTCATGATATTTCATTTGTGTTTCTAATCAATCCACCATAAATCGATTAGTGTCGATTCCTATTTGAAATTGATTTGTAGGTTAAAAATCTAATCATAAGTCGTGAATTAGTGAATTTAGGAAAGCTCGAGTTAGACTAATAACACTTGACAAGCCATTACCCTTTGCACATGCAGGTGGGCGCCGAAAAGGGAGGTTGCAACTAGATGCAAAAAGGAGCATAGAAATATTAGAATTTTTTTTTTTTTTGATGACTCAAGGAACCCCGACGGCCGGCAGCCGACGAGCAAATCCTGGGGCGATTCTAGCGAAGGACCCACCACCCCGACGTCACGTTTAAGTCACCAAATGGCCCATCAGCCTCCCTGCAACTTGCGTTGCAGGAGCTTCGAACTCTCGACCTCTCCCTTCAGAAATCTGGAGCCTACCCAGCGGAGCCACCATGGCCAGTGGTAAAGGAGCATATAAATATTATAATTTTTTTTTTTAAATATTAGAATTCATATAGATAGATTTTTTTAGTCCTATATATAGATAAATACTCCATCTCTTTCATAAAAAAAAAAAAAATACTCATATTGTATGTATTTCTACTAAAAATGAGTGATTCCAAGTTTTTTACAAGTTCCACTTGGAACTTGTAACCTATCCATTGGTACAAGTTTCTCATTATTTAGAATTTGGAACTTGTCGATATGAGTTTCTGATTTTTAGAATCTAGAATCTATGCGCCATCATGTCATAGGTTTCAAAGTCAATTCCAAAATCTAACATGTTCTTCTTTTCTTTTTCTTTTTAAAGCAAAATGAAGATGAACGTAAAAAAATAAAAGAAAAAAAAACATGTACGGCTTCACCAATAGTTCAAAATACGGAATGCTTTTTTTTTTTTTTTAAGCAAAATGAAGATGAATGTACGGCTTCCTTCCACTCTTTTGAGCCTGTTCATTAGAGTGTAAGTTTTTGAAGCCGATTCTTTGTACTTTTCGACCTCCCTTATAATACTTACCTTTTCACAAAAAAAAAAAAAAAAAAAAACCTAACAATAAAATAAAAGCTTCTTATTTGTCAAAAGTAACAATTCATAAAATATGAACATGTAATCTACACTTTATTCAACTTTTCCACCAAAAGTAACCATACTATATTATCAAAATCACGAAGGTCCTTTGCTCCCAGTTGAATTCAGCTTACAATTGCCCAAATTCTGGTACAATGGGTGCGAAAAATCCTAAGCCATTTGACAAATTAACCACGAGCATGCAATGCACGAAATGACTGCACCAACTTATCACAACACTTACACTTCCAAGACATTCTTCTCCATACCAAAACCACAACACCATCACTCCAAAATTTTCTCTAGTTTCAAACCCCTCAGCTTATAATTTCAGCGTCCGGCAACTAAATTTTGAAGCAAAACATCCACTAGTACTCCAAACACAATAGAAACACACATTACGATCACAAAATCCAAATCATAACAAATCAAGATCCACACCCCTGCCAACAATTCCCAAATCTAAAATTACAAATACACAATCGCCTACTATCACACTAAATAAGCAATTTGAGCAAATTATTTCACATGCAATAAGTTCTTTGTTGGATTATAACAACTCAACAACATTACATCCATGCAACACAAATTCTAGGAAGCATGGAGAAATAAAAACAAAATTAAAATTTTAGAGGTTGCTCTCCTATTGTTGTTACTTTCAAACATAGCATAAAATATGTATTGCCCAATTCATGTTGACCCAAAGTCTTATGTAACGGTGGTTAACAATTAAGAGGAATTTATGCATCATTAGCTTGTAAACTACACAGATCTAACCAACAGATTCTGTGTCATTTAGCTTCACCAATAGTTCAAAATACAAAAGATCTTTACTACACATATCAAATCAGAAAAGGGGATAAAAACAAGACTCGTCATCCTAAAATTACAAAATGCCCATACTTGGGCCTTTCGGGGAGGGCTCTTCCTTGTGTGCCTTTACGCGGTCTCTAATTTTTCTTAATAGTAAGCATAGTTTGGCAATCAACTGAGAACATGTGCTAACAAGTTTTCAAATTTGATAATATCACGCATCATTTCATAATCGTGCCTTTAATACATTTTATCAAACAAAATATGGCCAACGATTTGAGGCAAACAGTCCATCCTTCAAAGGTGGTCCTCACTCGTGGATTTTGGAAGTAAAAGTTAGAACTTTTTTTTTTCAATCAATGACTTAGACACTCCTTCTACATAGATGCACCAACATCTACACAATTATTTCTCGTTCAACTTCAGTGTATTTGCAAGCATTCCGCAAAAAAAAAATTAAGTCTCTTTATAATAATCTATTTACCCCACTCTAGTTTGTTGTGTTAGCCCTTACAATTTTTTATTTTTATTTATCCATTAGACAAACAATATATTCTTCAAAGCTGGTCCTTGCTCATAGATTTTAAAAGTAAAAGTGTGAACTTATTTTTCCAATGTTTTGATTAATTCAATTGTAAGAGCCTGCTAATTGTCCATTGACTTAGACACTAGTCTACATAGATGCACCAGCATGTACACAACTGTTTATCACTCTAATAAGCGACATTTGCAAGCATTCTACGAAAAAGTTTAGGCCTCTTTATAATAATGTATTTACTCTACTCTACATTGTTGTCTTAGCCCCAATAATTTTTTGATCCATGAGGCAAACAATCCATCCTTCAAAGCTAGTCCTTTCTCATGAATTTTGAAACTAGAAGTTTGAACTTTTTCCGATCTTTTGATTAATTCAATTGCAAGAACAAACTAATTGTTCGTTGACTTGGGCCCAGTGTCTATCTTGCCAAGTGTATTCGCAACTTCAAACTACGAGCGCAGAACAATTTCTTGCTTGAGCACTTTCCTTTAAGAGCACGAATCTCCTGTGTTTGATCTCAATTTGTGATTAATGTGCTTTGGATTTATATTATAACATGTTTTATTTTTCATCTTAATTGCCTCGGTTGTAAATTATTTCGATACGGACTTTTAATACATGTAATTTATAAGTCTTGTTTTGATTTAAGTCTAGTTTGAAATGTTTTGATTGAACTTTGCCTTCACACTTGTAGTGATTTTGCTAACAATTATGCAGATTTTATCAATTTAAATAGGCTTCCTGGTTTGAGTTGGTTTGCTAATTTGAGTAGTTTTCCTAGGGAAGAAGGAAACAAGTAGTGTCAAATTTGTGTACAACACTTAATTTAGTGCCAAAAATTATTTTGGGATCATTTAAGTGTCATTTAAAAAAAATTATCACTTAAGTGCCAACTCCAATTCAACTAAGGCTACTAGGTAACCTAATCCTTTATTGTGCTTCCTAGAAAATTCTTGCTCAGTGCTCGGTGGGATTTGCAGGCAGAAAGCAAATCCCTCCAAAAATGGGGCTCCTTAAAAATTTAAAAATAATAAATAAAATATAAATAAATGTAGCTATCAACTTAATTTCAGCAATAGGGACAAGGAACACTTTGAGGTTGTTCCCAAGATTAACGGAAATATCATCGTGCATTTATACTTTGGCTTTAAGCATATGAGATCATATTTATATGACGTGGACCTTATCTATGCTTAGAAACGGTCCAAAGATAGAAACGAAAAGGGCCTAAAGAGTCGGGGAAACCTAACCGTTGGAAAAACCGAAGAGATGTCTTTCACACGAGAACACTAGGTTAGTGGAATCCGCATGAATTGGATAAGGACGTAATTCCAATGACGGAAATTATTCAGCCGACTTTTAAGAGGAAAAAGTCGGGGACACACGCTTGTTATCTTGGGAAAAGTATCAAAATAGTTATAAATCTTTGACATTGGTACCAATTCAATCATAATTTTTTTAATTTGAACAATTTAGTCCTAAACCTTTTTTATATTGGTAGAAATTCAGTTAATCCGGCTAATTTAAACTGGAAATTACTGACGTGGCCACCAATAGTCTTATGTCATGCCACGTTGACAAATTTTATAATTTTTTATATATATTTTTAAATTTTTAAAATTACTTTTTTTCATTTTTTTCTTTTCTTCTTATCATTTAGCCGGCGAGGTCGTCGGCCGGCTGACCATCATCGCCGGCCACCGGCTGGTCGGGCGAGGGCCCCACGCCCATCGACCACTCACAAGGGCGTCTGCCCTCGCCTAGATCCAAGTGAGGCCGCTGTGCCCTCGCCTATGGCCAACGAGGGTGCCCTCGCTTGTTGGCCGATGAGGGTCTCTGCACCCTCGCTCGTGGCGGGCGAGGGCACGGTGGCCCTCATTCGTGGCGAGCGAGGGTGTCATGCCCTCACTTGGATCTGGGTGAGGGTCGCCGCACCCTCGCCTATGGCCGATGAGGGTGCAGAGGCCCTCGCTGGTTGGCCGGCAAGGGTTTCGGTCCTTGCCTAGATCTGGGCGGGGGCTAACGCCCTCCCTTGTGGCCAGCGAGGGCACGATGGCCCTTGCCAGTGGTTGGCAAGGGAGCGGGGCCCCTCACCCTGACCAGTTGATGGCCGGTGATGGTCGGCCAGCCAGTGGCCGGTGATGGTCGGCCGCCGACGACCTCGCTAGCCAAACGATAAGGAGAAAAGAAAAAATAAAAGAGAAAAAAAGAAAAAATAATTTAAAAAATTTGAAAAAATATTTAAAAAATTAAAAATTTTGTCCACGTAGTGCCACATAAGACTACCAGTAGCCACGTCAGCAATTTCCGGCTTAAATTAGCCGCATGGACTAAATTGGTACCAATATAAAAAAGTTTATGACTAAATTGATTCAATTGAAAAGTTTATGATTGAATTGATACAAATGCTAAAGGTTTAGGACTATTTTGGTACTTTTCCCTGTTATCTTCGGCTGCTCATATAATTCATCATCAACAAATACTTTCTTGGAAAGAGAACGTTGCAAGCATCCGCTTTTGAGGTTTCCTGCGACGTCCATGTGGCCATGCCCTGATCTCATCAAATCCCACTAGACTTGGTTTGGTTGTCTTCGCAATAATGTGGAGAAAACTAGCAACGCTATAGTTCATTGGAGAAGAAATTTCCGACGTGTGCTTATCACTAATGATGATATAAGATTTAGTGATTGGCTACTAATTATTTTACTTGACATACCCATTCTTATAAAACAAGTGTGTGCTTATCATTTACTGGTGCTTTGTTGATATTTCTTGTTTACTGGATTTGGCTTAATTTTGTAGTATTCTGGCCTTTGCTCTACTTCAATGTGCTTTGCCATGAAAGTTTATATATTTCTTATGTATCTTTTTGAGTAATAAATATAAATTTCTTTTTACCAAAAAAAAAAAACTTAAAATTTCATTTGTTTTGCAAAAATTCGATGATTTGGAAAATAATTTTTCCTGAATATGATCACTTGTACTGTTTAAAATAATGGATCATAACGGGCGTTGCTAGTTTTTGGGAAGAACACGGCGTATTAGGAGTTAAAAGAGCGGAAGTAAAGAGATTGTTCGTTGACTTGGGCTCAAGGTCTATCTTGCCAAGTGTGTTCGCAACTTCAAACCAAGAACGTGGCACGATTTCTTGTTTGAACACTTTCTCTTAAGAGCACAAATCTCCTGTGTTTGATCTCAATTTGCGATTAGTGTGCTTTGGATTAATATTATAACCTGTCTTATTTTTCATCTTGATTGCCTTGGTTGTAATTCATTTCAATGCGGACTTTAAGTAGATTTAATTTATAAGTCTTGTTTTGATTTTAAGTCTAGTTTGAATGTTTTTGATTGAAGTTTGCCTTCACACTTGTAGTGATTTTGCTAACAATTGTGCAGATTTTCTCAATTTAAATAGGCTTCCTAGTTTGAGTTGGTTTGCTAATTTGAGTAGTTTTCCTAGGGAAGGACACAAGTAGTGTCAAATTTGTGTATGGCGTTCAATTTAATACCAATTTTGTTATCAAATAATTTAAGTGTTATTTTTTTTAAAATGATCACTTAAGTGCCAACTCCTATTAGGGTCCTGAAAAATCCAATGTCACTATATTTTATTAATTTCATATAATCCTTAAACGACAACGTTTAAAAGTTATAAATAGTGATCATTTGAATGCTTAATTTTATTTAAAGTAATCACTCTAGTGTCAATTGTTGTTAAAAGCAATCACTTTAGTGTCAAGCACATCATGTGGAAATGCCATGTGTACTGGAATTTTTTTCAATAATATAGCAAGCCATATGAAATTTTTAATTATAAAAGCCACGTATTATTTTGAACAGGAATTTCTCACCGTTAGCACTCAAGTAATCGTTTTTTCTCTGACGTGGCACTTAAGTAATCCGGCGAAAAATTATAATACTAAAGTGAGCATCATACACAACTTTAAACACTATAGTGTTCTTCCGCTATTTTCCTAATCTAAGTTGGTTTCCTCATATAAATGGGTTTCCTAATTTGAGTATGTTTTCTAATTTAAGTAGGTTATTTGATTTGAATAGGCTTCCTAACCAAACAACCGCCCGTAGTGGCACAGTTGGCTTGGGCTCTCTCCCCCTCACAAAAGGAAGAAGTTCGAATCCCAGAGGTGTTGTTAGGGATTCTTACCTGGAATACTATGGTGGTGGGTCCTGCAGTCGCTCCCCCAGGGTTTGCTCGTTGGCTGTTAGCTTACAGGGTTGCCTAGGTTACCAAAAAAATATATATATATGCTTCCTAATCTAAATAGCTTTCCCAATTTAAGTGGACTTCCTAGAGTGAGTTTTCTAATTTGAATAAGTTTCTTAATTTGAGTACATTTCCTAGTTTAAGTTGGTTTCCTAATTGATATAGGATGCCAAATTCAAGTAGGTTTCCGAACTTGAGTAGGCTTCCCAATTTGAGTATGTTTATGAATTTGAATAACTTAATTAGTTTAAGTAGGTTTCCTCATTTGAGTCAATTTTATAGTTTAAGTAGGTCTCCCAGATTAAATAGCCTTCTTACTTTAAATAGATTTCTAATTTGAATAGGCATCCTTATTTAAATTGGCTTGTTTCCTAGTTTATTTATTTATTTATTCTAATTTGAGTATAAGTTGGTTAGTTAATTTGAGAAGTTTTCCTTGTCCAAGTTGGTTTCCTAATTTTAGTATGTTTTATAATTCAAGTAAGTTATCCGATTTGAATAGGCTTCCTATTCTAAGTAGCTTTCCTAATTTAAGTAGATTTCCTAAAGTAAGTTTCCTAATTTGAATAAGTTTCTTAATTTGAGTAGATTTCCTAGCTTAAGTTGGTTTCCTAATTAGTGTAGGTTGCCAAGTTCAAGTAGGTTCCTGACTTGAGTAGGCTTCTGAATTTGAGTATGTTTCTTGATTTGAATAAATTAATTAGTTTAAGTAGGTTTCCTAATTTGAGTTCTAGTTCAAGTAGGTCTCCCAATTTGAATAGCCTTCTTACTTTAAATAGATTTCGTAATTTGAATAGGTATCCTAATTTAAATTGGTTTGTTCCTAGTTTATTTATTTCTTTATTTATTTAATAGATTTATAATTTGAGTAAGTTCCTTCTTTAAGATTATTTCATGATTTGGGAAACTTCAATTTCGTTTGTTTCACTAAAACTGTGACATTTTTGGGAAATATTTTCAAAGAAGTCAAGATTTGAAATAATTAACAATTAGTTGGCATGGTCAACCTTGCATGGCTTAAATATTGTTTTATTGGCATAAATTTTAACAACTTGATGGTTAATGCTAACAAAGTTGGATATGTTTAAAATGTAAAAGTCAATGTTTTATAGGTGGTCAAGAAACATATAGGGCAATCACACAATAATGGATATGAAAGAGGATATGTTTTTAATTATTGGGCAATTACACATTAACTTCTCTAATTATTGTCAGTGGCTAGACTTATATATACCTTGATATTGGTATCAACTTTATTAACTTGTTGGTTAATGCTAATAAACTTGGATATGTATAAAATGCAATGTCAATATTTTATAGTTCTCGAAGAAACAAATAGGGTAATTACACATTAAGGGATATGAAAGAGAAGATATGATTTTAATTATTTGGCAATTTCAAATTAGCTTCTCCAATCATCGTTAGTGGCTGGACTTATATATACCTTGATATTACAAGCATAGTGAAACAAATAGATCACTACATCATTTCTCCTAAGCAAAACCATTAACATATTATCCCTACAAAAGCCCTTTTGACTTGGGAGCAATGGTGAAACCATCCACATCCATTATGTTGCTGATGTTTTTGCTAATTGCCACTGGTTCTCTCTCTCTCTCTCTCTCTCTCCATGAATAAGAATAAGAAAGATGTTGCTAATTGCCATCGGTTCTCTCTCTCTCTCTCTCTCTCTCTCTCTCTCTCTCTCTCTCCACGAATAAGAATAACAAAGATGTTGCTAATTGCCATCGATTCTCTCTCTCTCTCTCTCTCTCCATGAATAAAAATAAGAATGATTTTTACAGATTTATGATTGATGTTATATGGCAGGTATGCAAAGCATGGAAGTACAGTCATGTCTTATTAATGCAGAATGCGGTCCAGTAACCTGTTGTGAGTGTCGAGATGGTACCTGTAATTGCAACTGCACACAAGGAACGAGTTTTGTTGGAGATCTTGAGGAAAAAGGAATGCGCAAGAAGCTCCTTGAAAAAAAATGAAAATCCATAAATCTCTTGTGACATTCAAATAAAAACTTATTGCTTGTTCTCTCCCTCCTCCTTTCTCTCCCTCTCTCCACTCTCGCTACACCTGCATGTGTGAATTAGAGATGGCATGTATTGATCGAAAAGGAAATGAGTCAGGGGAATTGGTGGCCAAACACAACCATATAAATCGTGTTGACATCTCCATTTTTCAGACGGAATCAAACTTACAAAGAAAAAAGAAATGAATGAAATTGAATTTGATCTGATTCTTTGGGCCTAGTCGATTTGTATAGGCCTAAAAATTCAATTTAATTCATCCAAGCCTAAAGTATCAAGCCCACTATTCCGATTTAAGGCAATTAGTATAGCCCATTAGTTCATGATACCCATGGCTCATAGAACTTAAATGAGAAGGAGAGCCCACTATGGATCAAGGATAAGAAAAACTCTAAACAAGAAAAAACCTATTTTAAAGAGGAGGTTGGCGGCAGTGCAAAGGAAGAAAAGGTCCTCTTGAAAATCAAAGTTCTAACAGGCCAAAAAAATAAAAAATCAAAATCAAAGTTCTCTTTATTTTTTTTAAGAGAAAAAAGGGTGGCTCTCTCATTAAAAAGAGACTTGGACGTTGTGGAGGTGGCACCAAAAGGGAAGGAAAAAAGAAGAAGATATTCTGCTAAAAAAACACCATAAATTAGTTTATTTATGATAAATTTATTTTAAATTAATTTTTTATCATCATAAATCATAAATTAGTACACTTATGACAAATTTACCTTTAATTAATTTTTTTAGCATCAAAAACCAAAAACTAGTACATTTATGATAAATTTATCCTCCGTTACAAATCAAAAATTGGTATACCTACGACAAACAGAGAGTGAAATTCTAAACCAGTACACTCGTCAACGGTCACATATCATCCAACTCAGCAATTTGGCTGTAAAATTTAACGAAAACTAACATGAGTTCAATTTGCCAAAAAAGTACCATTTGGGATTTTTGGTGATGAAAAAATTCATTTGGGACACATGTGTACCGATTGTGGGTTTTTAGTGTTAATAACCCTTTCATTTTTAGGGACACTCGCTGAAGGTACTCAAGCAAAGAAGAAGAAAGCAAAGACATATTTTTTCCTTTTGTCTTCTTCAACACCAAGTGCTTGGTGCGATTCGTTTGGCTGTAAGTCGTTAGGCTTGATTTTCATCAGTAATGAAGTTATTGCATCTTCGTATTTCATTTGACATGTGCCGTGTTTTATCCATCGAAAGCGATGAACGGTCCACGTGATGGTGGTCATCAGAGGTGAACTTGGTTTTCTGGCAGTAAATCAAGGTGGTGATTACTGATGGCCCGGTGGTGTTAAGCTGATATATGGTAAGTGATGGACGATGGTGGTCAGGGATGAAGGTCTAGCGAAGCCGGAGATGAAGTCCGATTAGGAGGCGCATGGCTAGTTTCTGGGAAGAACACGGCTTATTAGGAGTTAAAGGAGCGGAAGTAAAGAGATTGTCCGTTGACTTATGCTCGAGGTCTATGTTGCCAAGTGTGTTCGCAACTTCAAACCAAGAATGGGGCACGATTTTTTGTTTGAACACTTTCTCTTAAGAGCACGAATCTCCTATTTTTTTATCTCAATTTGCGATTAGTGTGCTTCGGATTAATATTATAACCTGTATTATTTTTCATCTTGATTGCCTTGGTTGTAATTCATTTCGATGCGGACTTTAAGTAGATATAATTTATAAGTCCTGTTTTGATTTAAGTCTAGTTTGAAATGTTTTCATTGAAGTTTGCCTTCGCAATTGTAGTGATTTTGCTAACAATTGCGCAAATTTTCTCAAATTAAATGGGCTTCCTAGTTTGAGTTGGTTTGCTAATTTGAGTAGTTTTCCTAGGGAAGAAGGACACAAGTAGTGTCAAATTGTGTACGGCGTTCAATTTAATACCAATTTTTTTTTTCAGATAATTTAGATGTTATTTTTTAAAAAAGGATCACTTTAAAGTAATCACTCTAGTGTCAATTGTTGTTAAAAAGCAATCACTTCAATGTCAAGCACATCACGTGGAAATGCCACATGTACTGGAATTTTTTTCAATAATATAGCAAGCCATATGAAATTTTTAATTATAAAAGCCACGTATTATTTTGAGCAGGAATGTCTCACCGTTAGCACTTAAGTAATCGTTTCTTTTCTCTAATTTAGCACTTAAGTAATCCGGCGAAAAATTATAATACTAAAGTGAGCGTCATACACAAATTTAAGCACTATCGTGTTCTTCTGCCATTTTCCTAGTCTAAGTTGGTTTCCTCATATAAATAGGTTTCCTAATTTGAGTATGTTTTCTAATTGAAGTAGGTTATTTGATTTGAATAGGCTTCCTAATCAAACCACCGCCCGCAGCGGTGCAGCTGGCTCGGGCTCTCTCCCCCTCACGGAGGGGAGAAGTTCGAATCTCAAAGGCGTCGTTAGGGATTCTTACCTGGAGTCCTGTAGTGGTGGGTTGTGCAGTCGCTCCCCCAGGGTTTGCTCGCTGGCTATGTTCCCTGGTTACCAAAATAATAATAATAATAATAAGCTTCCTTTTCTAAATGGCTTTCCCAAGTTAAGTGGACTTCCTAGAGTGAGTTTTCTAATTTGAATAAGTTTCTTAATTTGAGATTTCCTAGTTTAAGTTGGTTTCCCAATTGGTGTGGGTTGCCAAATTCAAGTAGCTTTCCTAACTTGAGTAGGCTTCCCAATTTGAGTATGTTTATGAATTTGAATAATTAATTAGATTAAGTGGGTTTCCTAATTTGAGTTCTAGTTCAAGTAGGTCTCCCAATTTGAATAGCCTTCTTACTTTAAATAGATTTCTAATTTGAATAGGCATCCTTATTTAAATTGGCTTGTTTCCTAGTTTATTTATTCTAATTTGAGTATAAATTGGTTACCTAATTTGAGTAGTTTTCCTTGTCCAAGTTGGTTTCCTAATTTGAGTATGTTTTCTAATTCAAGAAGGTTATTCGATTTGAATCGGCTTCCTATTATAAGTAGTTTTACTAATTATGTATATTTCCTAAAGTAAGTTTCCTAATTTGAATAAGTTTCTTAATTTGAGTAGATTTCCTAGCTTAAGTTGGTTTCCTAATTAGTGTAGGTTGCCAAGTTCAAGTAGGTTCCTGACTTGAGTAGGCTTCCGAATTTGAGTATGTTTCCTGATTTGAAGAAATTAATTAGTTTAAGTAGGTTTCCTAATATCGCGGATTTTCTAATTTAAGTAAGTTTCCCAAATTGAATAGCCTTCTTAATTTAAATAGATTTCATAATTTGAATAGGTATCCTAATTTAAATTAGTTTGTTCCAGTTTATTTATTTATTTATTTATTTATTTATTTAATTTAATAGACTTCTAATTTGAGTAAGTTTCCTTCTTTAAGATTATTTCATGATTTGGGAAACTTCAATTTCGTTTGTTTCACTAAAATTGTGACATTTTTGGGAAATATTTTCTAAGAAGTCGAGATTTGAAATAATTAACAATTAGTTGGCATGGTCAACCTTGCATGGCTTAAATATTGTTTTATTGGCATTAACTTTAATAAATTGATGGTTAATGCTAACAAAGTTGGATATGTTTAAAATGTAAAGTCAATGTTTTATAGGTGGTGAAGAAACATATAGGGCAATCACACGATAATGGATATGAGAGAGGATATGTTTTTAATTATTGGGCAATTATACATTAACTTCTCTAATTATTCAGTGGCTACACTTATATATACCCTGATATTGGTATCAACTTTATTAACTTGTTGGTTAATGCTAATAAAGTTGGATATGTATAAAATACAACATCAATATTTTATAGTTGGTGAAGAAACAAATAGGGTAATTACACATTAAGGGATATGAAAGAGAAGATACGATTTTAATTATTTGGCAATTACAAATTAGATTCACTAATCATCGTTAGTGGCTGGACTTATATATACCTTAATATTACAAGCATAGTGAAACAAATAGATCACTAAAGCATTTCTCCTTAGTAAAACCATTAACGTATTATCCCTGCAAAAGCCCTTTTGACTTGGGAGCAATGGTGAAACCATCCACATCCATTATGTTGTTCATGTTTTTGCTAATTGCCATCGGTTTCTCTCTCTCTCTCTCTCTTCTCTCTCTCTCTCTCTCTCTCTCTCTCTCTCTCTCTCTCTCCCTCCCTCCCTCCTCTCCCTGCCTCCCTCCACGAATAAGAATAAGAAAGATGTTTACAGATTGATGATTGATGTTATATGGCAGGTATGCAAAGCATGGAAGTACAGTCATGTGTTATTAATACAGAATGCGGTCCAGTAAGCTGTTGTGAGTGTCAAGATGACGGTACCTGTAGTTGCAAATGCACACAAGGAACGAGTTTCGTTGGAGATCTTGAGGAAAAAGGAATGCGCAAGAAGCTCCTTGAAAAAAAATGAAAATCCATAAATCTCTTGTGACATTAAAATAAAAACTTATCAATTGTTCTCTCTCCCCTCCCTTCTCTCCCTCTCTCCTCCCCTCTACACATGCATGTCTGAAACAAAGATGGCATGTATTGATCGAAAAGGAAGTGAGTCGGGGGATTGGTGGCCAAACACAACCATATAAATCATGTTGACATCTCAATTTTTTTCAGATGGAATCAAACTTTAAAAGAAAAAAGAAATGAATGAAATTGAATGTGATATGATTCTTTGGGCCTAGTCAATTTGTATAGGCCTAAACATTCAATTCAATTCATCCAAGCCTAAAGTACCAAGCCACTATTCCGATTTAAAGCAATTAGTATAGCCCATTAGTTCATGATACCCACGGCTTATAGAACTTAAATGAGAAGGAGAGCCCACTATGGATCAATGGTAAGAAAAACTCTAAACCAGAAAAAACCTATTTTAAAGAGGAGGTTGGCAGCTATGCAAAGGAAAAAAAGGTCCTCTTGAAAATCAAAGTTCTCACCAAAAAAACAAAAAAAAAAAAAGGTTCTCTTTATTTATTTTTTAAGTGAAAAAAGGGTGGCTCTCTCATTAAAAAGAGACTTGGACGTTGCGGAGGTGGCACAAAAGGGAAGGAAAAAAAAAAAGATAGATTCTGATCAAAAACACCATAAATTAATATATTTATGATAAATTTATTTTAATATAATTTTTTATCTTCAAAAACCATAAATTAGTACACTAATGAAAAATTTACCTTTAATTCATTTTTTTACCATAAAAAACCAAAAACTGGTACTTTTATAATAAATTTATCCTCCGTTACAAATCACAAATTGGTCTACCCATCACAAATAGAGAGTGAAATTCTAAACCGGTACACTCATCAACGGTCACATATCATCCAACTCAGCAATTTGACTGTAAAATTTAACAAAAACTAACATGAGTTAAATTTGTCAAAAATGTACCATTTTGGGATTTTTGGTGATCAAAAAATTCATTTGGGACCCATGTGTACCGATTGTGGGTTTTTAGTGTTAATAACCCTTTCATTCATATGGACACTCGTTGAAGGTACTCAGGCAAAGAAGAAAAGAGCAGAGACATATTTTTCCTTTTGTCTTCTTAAACACCAAGTGCTTGGTGCAATTCGTTTGGTCGCAAGTTGTTAGGCTTGATTTTCATCAATAATGAAATTATTGCGTCTCGTATTTCATTTGACATTTGTCGTGCTTGCTCCGTTGAAAGCGACGAACGGCCAGCGTGATGGTGGTCGTCAAAGGTGAACTTGGTTTTCTGGCAGTAAATCAAGGTGGTGATTACTGATGGCCCGGTGGTGTTAGGCTGATATATGGTAAGTGATGGACGATGGTGGTCAAGGATGAAGGTCTAGCGCAGCCGGAGATGAAGTCCGATCAAGAGGGGCATTGCTAGTTTCTGGGAAGAACATGACGTATTAGGAGTTAAAGGAGCGGAAGTAAAGAGATTGTTCGTTGACTTGGGCTCAAGGTCTATCTTGCCAAGTGTGTTCGCAACTTCAAACCAAGAACATGGCACGATTTCTTGTTTGAACACTTTTCTCTTAAGAGCACGAATCTCCTGTGTTTGATCTCAATTTGTGATTAGTGTGCTTTGGATTAATATTATAACTTTTCTTATTTTTCATCTTGATTGCCTTGGTTGTAATTCATTTCGATGCGGACTTTAAGTAGATGTAATTTATAAGTCTTGTTTTGATTTAAGTCTAGTTTGAAATGTTTTCATTGAAGTTTGCATTCACACTTGTAGTGATTTTGCTAACAATTGCGCATATTTTCTCAATTTAAATGGGCTTCCTAGTTTGAGTTGGTTTGCTAATTTGAGTAGTTTTCCTAGAGAAGGACACAAGTAGTGTCAAATTTATGTAGGGCGTTCAATTTAATACCAATTTTTTTTTTCAGCTCATTTAAGTGTTATTTTTTTTTAAAAGGATCACTTCAGCGCCAACTCCAATTTGGGACCTCAAAAATCCAATGTAACTATATTTATTAATTTCATATAATCCTTAAACAACATCGTTTAAAAGTTATAAATAGTGATAATTTGAATGCTCAATTTTATTTAATGTAATCACTCTAGTGTTAATTGTTGTTAAAAAGCAATCACTTCAGTGTCAAGCACATCACGTGAAATGCTACGTGTACTGGAAACTTTCTCAATAATATAGCAAGCCATATGAAATTTTTAATTATAAAAGCCATGTATTATTTTGAGCAGGAATTTCTCACCATTAGCACTTAAGTAATCGTTTGTTCTCTGATTTGAAACTTAAGTAATCTGGCGAAAAATTCTAATACTAAAGTGAGCATCATACACAACTTTAAGCACTATAGTGGTCTTCTTCCATTTTCCTAGTCTAAGTTGGTTTCCTCATTTAAATAGGTTTCCTAATTTGAGTATGTTTTCTAATTTAAGTAGGTTATTTGATTTGAATAGGCTTCCTAATCAAACCACCGCCTGCAGCGGCGCAGCTGGCTCGGGCTATCTCCCCCTCACGAAGGGGAGAAGTTCGAATCTCAGAGGCGTCGTTAGGGATTCTTACCTGGAGTACTATGGTGGTGGGTTGTGCAGTCGCTCCCCCAGGTTTTGCTCGCCGGCTGTCAGCTTACGGGGTTCCTTGGTTACCAAAAAAAAAAATATATAGGCTTCCTAATCTAAATGGCTTTCCCAAGTTAAGTGGACTTCCTAGAGTGAGTTTTCTAATTTGAATAAGTTTCTTAATTTGAGATTTCCTAGTTTAAGTTGGTTTCCCAATTGGTGTGGGTTGCCAAATTCAAGTAGGTTTCCTAACTTGAGTAGGCTTCCCAATTTGAGTATGTTTATGAATTTGAATAAGTTAATTAGTTTAAGTAGGTTTCCTAATTTGAGTTCTAGTTTAAGTAGGTCTCCCAATTTGAATAGCCTTCTTACTTTAAATAGATTTCTAATTTGAATAGGCATCCTTATTTAAATTGGCTTGTTTCCTAGTTTATTTATTTATTTATTCTAATTTGAGTATAAGTTGGTTAGCTAATTTGAGTAGTTTTCCTTGTCCAAGTTCGTTTCCTAATTTGAGTATGTTTTCTAATTCAAGTAGGTTATCCGATTTGAATAGGCTTCCTATTCTAAGTAGCTTTCCTAAAGTAGATTTCCTACCTTAAGTTGGTTTCCTAATTAGTGTAGGTTGCCAAGTTCAAGTAGGTTCATGACTTGAGTAGGCTTCCGAATTTGAGTATTTTTCCTAATTTGAAGAAATTAATTAGTTCGAGTGGGTTTCCTAATATGAGCGGATTTTCTAATTTAAGTAAGTTTCACAAATTGAATAGCCTTCTTAATTTAAATAGATTTCATAATTTGAATAGGTATCCTAATTTAAATTGGTTTGTTCCAGTTTATTTATTTATTTATTTATTTAATCATTTATTCATTTATTTATTTAATTTAATAGACTTCTAATTTGAGTAAGTTTCCTTCTTTAAGATTATTTCATGATTTGGGAAACTTCAATTTCGTTTGTTTCACTAAAAATGTGACATTCTTGGGAAATATTTTCTAAGAAGTCAAGATTTGAAATAATTAACAATTAGTTGGCATAGTCAACCTTGCATGGCTTAAATTTTGTTTTATTGGCATTAACTTTAATAAATTGATGGTTAATGCTAACAAAGTTGGATATGTTTAAAATGTAAAGTCAATGTTTTATAGGTGGTGAAGAAACCTATAGGGCAATCACACGATAATGGATATGAGAGAGGATATGTTTTTAATTATTGGTCAATTATACATTAACTTCTCTAATTATCGTCAGTGGCTAGACTTATATATACCCTGATATTGGTATCAACTTTATCAACTTGTTGGTTAAGGCTAATAAAGTTGGATATGTATAAAATACAACATCAATATTTATAGTTGGTGAGGAAACAAATAGGGTAATTACACATTAAGGGATATGAAAGAGAAGATATGATTTTAATTATTTGGCAATTACAAATTAGCTTCTCTACTCATCGTTAGTGGCTGGACTTATATATACCTTCATATTACAAGAATAGTGAAACAAATAGATCACTAAAGCATTTCTCCTTAGTAAAACCATTAACGTATTATCCCTGCAAAAGCCCTTTTGACTTGGGAGCAATGGTGAAACCATCCACATCCATTATGTTGTTCATGTTTTTGCTATCGATTCTCTCTCTCTCTCTCTCTCTCTCTCTCTCTCTCTCTCTCTCTCTCTCTCTCCTCTCCCTGCCTCCCTCCACGAATAAGAATAAGAAAGATGTTTACAGATTGATGATTGATGTTATATGGCAGGTATGCAAAGCATGGAAGTACAGTCATGTGTTATTAATACAGAATGCGGTCCAGTAAGCTGTTGTGAGTGTCAAGATGACGGTACCTGTAGTTGCAAATGCACACAAGGAACGAGTTTCATTGGAGATCTTGAGGAAAAAGGAATGCGCAAGAAGCTCCATGAAAAAAAATGAAAATCCATAAATCTCTTGTGACATTAAAATAAAAACTTATCAATTGTTCTCTCTCCCCTCCCTTCTCTCCCTCTCTCCACCCCCTCTACACATGCATGTCTGAAACAAAGATGGCATGTATTGATCGAAAAGGAAGTGAGTCAGGGGGATTGGTGGCCAAACACAACCATATAAATCATGTTGACATCTCAATTTTTACCGACGAAATCAAACTTTAAAAGAAAAAAGAAATGAATGAAATTGAATGTGATATGATTCTTTGGGCCTAGTCAATTCGCACAGGCCTAAACATTCAATTCAATTCATCCGAGCCTAAAGTACCAAGCCACTATTCCGATTTAAAGCAATTAGTATAGCCCGTTAGTTCATGATACCCACGGCTTATAGAACTTAAATGAGAAGGAGAGCCCACTATGGATCAATGGTAAGAAAAACTCTAAACCAGAAAAAACCTATTTTAAAGAGGAGGTTGGCAGCTATGCAAAGGAAAAAAAGGTCCTCTTGAAAATCAAAGTTCTCACCGACCAAAAAAAAAAAAGGTTCTCTTTATTTATTTTTTTAAGTGAAAAAAGGGTGGCTCTCTCATTAAAAAGAGACTTGGACGTTGCGGAGGTGGCACAAAAAGGGAGGGAAAAAAAAGATAGACTGATCACAAGACACCGTAAATTAATATATTTATGATAAATTTATTTTAATATAATTTTTTTATCTTCAAAAACCATAAATTAGTACACTAATGAAAAATTTACCTTTAATTCATTTTTTTACCATAAAAAACCAAAAACTGGTACTTTTATAATAAATTTATCCTCCGTTACAAATCACAAATTGGTCTACCCATCACAAACAGAGAGTGAAATTCTAAACCGGTACACTCATCAACGGTCACATATCATCCAACTCAGCAATTTGACTGTAAAATTTAACGAAAACTAACATGAGTTAAATTTGTCAAAAATGTACCATTTTGGGATTTTTGGTGATCAAAAAATTCATTTGGGACCCATGTGTACCGATTGTGGGTTTTTAGTGTTAATAACCCTTTCATTCATAAGGACACTCGCTGAAGGTACTCGAGCAAAGAAGAAAAGAGCAGAGACATATTTTTCCTTTTGTCTTCTTAAACACCAAGTGCTTGGTGCAATTCGTTTGGTCGTAAGTTGTTAGGCTTGATTTTCATCAATAATGAAGTTATTGCGTCTTCGTATTTCATTTGACATGTGCTGTGCTAGTCATAGGAGGCCTTGAGGAAAAAGAAAGTGCCTCCTCCCTCCCTCCCTCCCTCCCTCTATTGGTTGAAAAAGAAGTGAGTCGGGATTGGTGGCCAAACCCGACTATATAAATCATGTTGACACGTTAATTTTTAACATGGAAATCAAATATTAAAAGAAATAAGAAATAAGTGAAATGGAATTTGATCCGATTCTTTGGGCCTAGTCCGTTCACACAGGCGTGAACATTCAATTCATTCGCACTTATTCAATCCAATACATTAAGCCTAGCGTATCAAGCCCACTATTCTAATTAAAAGAAATTAGTATAGCCCATTAGTTCATGGAACCCATGGCTCATAGAACTTAAATGAGATGGAAGGCCCACTATGGATCAAGGTAAGAAAAACTCTATAGAAGAAAAACCCTATTTTAAAGAGGAGGTTGGCGGCCTTGCAAAGTAAAAAAGGTCCTCTTGAAAATCAAAGTTCTCATTGACCAAATAAAAAAACTCAAATTTCTCTTCTTCTTTTTTAAGGGAAAAAGGGTGACTCTCTCGTTAAAAAGAGATTTTGGATCCTGAACGGAGGAGGTGGCACAAAAAGGGCAGAAAAAAAGATAACCTGATCACAAAAACCATTAACTAATATATTTGTGAAAATTTTATTCTAAATTAATTTTTTGGTCATCAAAAATCCTAAATTAGTACATTTATGAAAAATCTACTCTTCGCTAAATTTTTTTTATTAACAAAAGTCTCAAACTAATATATTTATGACAAATTTACTCTCAATTAAAAATCATAAACTTGTATACTTATGACGAATTGAGAGTAAAATTTTAAACTAGAACATTCGTCAACGGTCACATGTCATCCAACTTAGCAGTTAGGCTGTAAAATTTAACAAAAGCTAACATGAGGTAAATTTATCAAAGATGTACCATTTTGGGATTTTTATGATAAAAAAAAAAATTAGCTTGAGACACATGTATAACAATTTTGGGTTTTTAGTATTCTTAATCCATTTGTTTTTTGGGACACTCGCTAAAGGTACTCGGGCAAAGAAGAAAAAATCAAAGCGATATTTTTCCTTTTTTTTTCTTTTTTTTTTTTTTTTTTTTGGTTGGTTCCTTTTTTCTTCTTCAACACCAAGTGCTTGGTGCAATTTGGCGCTTGGTGCAATTTGTTTGATCCTAAGTCGTTAGGCTTGATTTTCATGAATAACGAAGTTGCTGCGTCTTTGTATTTCGTTTGACATGTGCTGTGTTTTCTCTGTTGAACACGACATATGGTTGGTGTGATGGTGGTCGTCGGAGGTGAACTTGGTTTTCCGGCAGCAAATCAAGGTGGTGGTTAGTGATGGCCCGGTGGTGTTAGACTGATTTATGGTAAGTGATGGTATGGTGGTTGGAGATGAAGGTCTAGCACAGCCAGAGATGGAGTCCGATCGGCCCGCGGAGATGGGGGGGGGGGGGTGTGGTTTGGGGTTGGGATGGGGTGGGGGATGGTCGCTAGTTTCTGGGAAGAACACGGCGGATCGGAAGTTAAAAGGAGCGGAAGTAAAGAAAACGCAATAAAAAGGGCCCATTAAGAAAAATAAAATAGAAAAAGGAAAATGGTAAGAAAAATGGGTCTAGTTAGGCTATGAGATATTGCTGGGTTTGGGTTTGATCCAATTTTAATTGATTAGGGCTTCAGTCGGTTTTGTCTTGATAAGTCAGGCTTGATCTGTTCTGATGGGGGCTTTGGGTCATTGATGGATTGGGCTGAGTTTACTGGGAATTGAGTTTAAATATCCTAGTGTTTGGACTTCTTATTATGGCCCAATTTGTGCCTATTGCCCGAACCCGTGAGATCAGATCAGTCCATGGTCGGGCCCGGCCCGAGTCCCTAGTTTCGGAATTAAATATTTTTTCTTAAAAAAATGCTAAGAAAATTTTAATAAAAATAAATTCGAAAAATGTTAAAAAATCAGAAAATGTTTCGAAATCGATCTTTATTAGAGTTTTTCAAGTTTTCATATTAGATGTAGCCTAGTTTTATTTATTAACGTGACCTTTTGTGTAGGGATTTTGGTGTTTATCTTTAATATGAGTTTAGTTTTGGAAATTAATTTTTTAGGTAAGAAATTGAACTCAATGTGAATTTAGCTCATAAGGGATCATGTCCTAGGTCTTTATAACGTGGCCATGTGTATTATCTGTGCGATGAGCATTGGGTTTTCATTCTCATATTTTACTTTAAGCCTTTTCAATACTTGGATATTTAATTCTTGCACTTTCTATATATTATTTGTTATTTTCCTTATTATAATGGTTAGGAGAACCCTTAAGATCATAATAAACACCTCAACAGTATTTGCATGGACACTTAGCAATTTTGATGTACTTCTAGATTCATAATTGGTCAAAAAAGCCAAACCAAGTTAGAGGTACCAAAAGGCGCTAATTAGATAATTAGCGCAATCAAGTCCCCAAACTTAAAAAATTTCTAGTTGCATTGAAAAGTAGATAAAACTGTTGTGCCTTGTTTCGTTTTTAGTTAGTTAAACTCAAAAGGTTAGTGGCTAACGTTACATGAAATATGAACTTGGGAGAGCTTGTCTAATCATGAGCCATTGGACCCCCCCCTCTCCACTCCCCCCTCCTTAAGCAATATCCTTAAACCTATTCCTCTTTTCCTTCAACAGGGAAGGGAAGATTGTGACATTTTTGCAAATTAAGAGAGGTTCTCAAATAAATCTTTTTACTTGCAAGACTTTACAGGAAACTAACACCATTGTTTTTCCCCTCTAGATGAGAACTATTCAATTCACAAAAAGAATATGGGGATGCTTGGAGGAAGATAAATTTTATCATAAAATGGTAAGTTTTATCTACTCATGAAAATACACCGGTATAAAAAATAACATACAATATTTATATATTTATAATCCAAGTCAATTGGATTTTATTAAAAAATCAATCGCCTAACAATATGATGATATCGCACCATATAAATGACAAATATTGGCATAGTTGATTACCGTTACATATGAAACAAAATTTCGCCATAGTAGATGTATCATGTATGTAACATAAAGAAAAGGATAAATGCATGATGAACCTTTTTATGGCAATTTTTCCTCTCTTTTTTGCGATGTGCACATTAAAATTTTTCAACAATATTCCTTTTAATCAGAACAAAATCACAGAAAGTTAGTGATTGATTTTGCTCGAAGGACTTATTGAAGTTAGCTACTAGGCATATATGTTCTTATATTTAGTGAGTGGCTTACCACATTCATTTTGGGGAGGGGTGGGGTTGTCGGAAGAAATGGAGTTTGCCCTTCAATGGGAAGTCAACGACTCGACGTAGGCCTGATGGGAATTAAAAACATGCCATGTTTTTTCGATAGCTCCGATGGCTTTGTGGAGATCCTACCCTCTTAACGTCCTTCAATAATTCCAGTTGAATGGATTGGCAACTCAAGTATGCATAGTTTTTCTAAATGATAGTTATGTTGCAGCATGGCATATGGGTCATACGATTGAATACAAAGGTCATGGAGGTTGTTGTCGGGGATAACAATCACCTAATAAATAAATTTTTCGGGATCAGTTTGATAAGCAAAGTTATACATACACATAGGTAAGGCATCCAACTAATTAAGGACAAACTCGATGAGGACAAAGTTGTTATCGTTACCTTGTGGATTGTAAGGCATCCAACTTATTAAAGACAATCTGCATTGTTGTTAGCCGTAACTCCAAATTATGGCACTTGTAGTTTCTTTATTTTAATGACCAAACTTCGTTGCTATTTAATTTGATGAGTAAGACAAAGGTACATTGTAAGTGCCAAAATTTGGTAAGGATAGAAACTTAAGTGTCAAAATTTCAAAAAGTACACTTAAATGTCACTTTAAAAATAAAAATAAAAATTAGACACTTAAACACCAATTTTGACAGGACTAATCGAAAATCTGACGTAACTTTATTTTAATAATAAAAATGGTGTACGTGGCTCGTCAGAATGTCTATTCAGCAATCAATGTGTAAATTACATTATCTTCATTGCCCCCAAATTAAAAACCCTAAATCGGCCAAAATTTCCAAAATCACCATGACCACCAACTATCGCCACCAACCGCCGCCACCAACACTATGGAGGTAGTGTGCTACTGTAAGGTGCTCATGCTTGCACCAGCACTTGGACCTTAGCAACGATGGCAACCAATGAGCGACCGTGAGTGAACGGCAAGCCGCAGTAGAGCCTTAGCAAGAATGGCAACCAAGTGTGAAGAATCAACTGTGAGAAAGACAACGAGCATGAAACAAAGCTTGATTAAATATGCTAAATAACATTGTTTATCAACCGCACCAAAATGATGCCATTTAGTGTTCGCCTTTGCCCACGTGGATGGTGTGATGTCGTTCGCCTTGTTCATGTGGATACATATTTTTTTTAATATAATTGCCACATCAGTAAAAAAAATATTGCCGAAGAATGTTACGTCAGCAGTTTGGTCAGAAATTCTCACCGCTAGCACTTAAGTATTCTTCTCTTCTCTAATTTTGGTATTTAAGTGTATCTTTTTAAAGTTTTAACACTTAAATGCCCACCTATACCAAATTTTGGCACTTTAGGTGTTTAGCACTTGATGAGAAATCAAATGAGAGAATCTTTCTTGAATATTCCACAATGAGCAAAGTTTACAACAAAAACTCTCGTCAAGAGGAGGAATCAATGAAAATGAAGTTTGAAGAAAATTATATTTCACTAGATATAAGCGAGCAACCTGGATATACTAAGTTAACGATGATACTAAGTCATCCGAATACTAAGAAGAGCGGATACACTCAGGAGATTGAACCAAGCGTTGAAGTCAGCTAACCTAAATCTTCGAATGCAAATATTCTATTTGAGGTTGTTGGCTTGATATTATTCCCAGTTCTGTAAACTATAGGTGTTGGAGAATATTTCCTTCTTCTTTTTCCCCGAAAGTACTATACTGTGTACAGGGTTAGCCGTTTAAATTACTGGAAAAGAAAAAAAGAAAAGAAAAGAAAAGACCCACTTCCCGGATCTAGAGGTGACGTTGGAATCTACTGGTTCAGTTCTAAAACTGTTTTAGGGTGACCCGGCTAGGTTCTCGTACTAGAATGTGGAACTAGGCTAGTTGGGTAGATTTCGATTCCACCGTTGATCAATCCATCCTTAAATCGTTGACTCTATTGTCAATTGATAGAAAGCATCGAAAGATCTCTACTTCTGTTGGGCTATTTACATGATGGGCTCATTTGAGGAGGCCTGGATTTAACCCATAAGCGCCGGTGATTTATTGCGTTAATCGCAAAGAAATATTTGCAATTACTAGAATAAGCTTTTTTTCTTGGACAACCTATTACAAAATATTTCTTCTTCTTAATGGTTGGACAACCTATTGTACCCTAACCAATCATGTTTTTTTAATAAAATGGTTTTCTTTAAATTAAAATATTGGGCTTGGAGTTTTTTTTTCTTTTTTTCTTTTTCCAGAGGAGGAGAAGAGCTCCAGGTTGGGCCTGTGCTTCATGCCCATCCGGGCCGATGGCTGACGAGCCGAGTCGATCCCAAACCAGGAATCCGACTTAGGTCGTTTTTATTATAATATTATTATTTTTA
Source organism: Eucalyptus cladocalyx (assembly GCA_017140615.1). Taxonomy (NCBI): domain Eukaryota; kingdom Viridiplantae; phylum Streptophyta; class Magnoliopsida; order Myrtales; family Myrtaceae; genus Eucalyptus; species Eucalyptus cladocalyx. The sequence goes on from CM029521.1 coordinate 16,015,564, forward strand.
ATTAAATAATTTTTATAAAAAAAGGAAATAAAAAATTCAAAAAAAAAATCTATTTCCAAAAAAATCAGAAAAAGTCAAAAAATAGTTTTGATTAGTTTTCTCCAAAAAAGTGCATGAATAATCTTTCAAAAATTTCTGAAATTAGGGAAAAGCCAAAAAGATGTTTTCTTTGGGTATCTTTTTTTTTTTTAATGCATTAAAAAAGAAAAAAAAATCAAACTTGATGTTTAAATGAGATTAGTGTTTAGAATGGCATTAGTGATTAATTACTGTAATCAAGTCCCCATGATTTCTCTAGTTGCGCATAATTGAAATATTTTTCATGATATTTCATTTGGGTTTCTAATCAATCCACCATAAATCAATTAGTGGCGATTCCTATTTGAAATTGATTTGTAGGTTAAAAACTCTAATCATAAGTCGTGAATTAGTGAATTTAGGAAAGCTCGAGTTAGACTAATAACACTTGACAAGCCATTACCCTTTGCACACGCAGGTGGGCACCGAAAAGGGAGGTTGCAACAAGATGCAAAAATGAGCATAGAAATATTAGAATTCATATAGATAGATATTTGTAGTCCTATATATAGATTTGTGTGGTCAGAAATACTCAATCTCTTTCATAAAAAAAAAAAAATACTCATATTATATGTATCTCTACTAAAAATGAGTGATTCCAAGTTTCTTACAAGTTCTACTTGGAACTTGAAACCTACCTGTTGGTACAAGTTTCTCATTATTTAGAATTTGGAACTCGTCGATATGAGTTTCTAATTTTTAGAATCTAGAATTTATGCGCCATAACTTGGAACATAGAGCTTACCATGTCATAGGTTCCAAAGTCAATTCCAAGATTCAACATGTTCTTGTCTTCTTCTTCTTTTTTAATTTTTCGTTAAGCAAAATGAAGATGAATGTAACAATAAAATAAAAGCTTCTTATTTGTCAAAAGTAACAATTCATAAAATATGAACATGTAATCTACACTTTATTCAACTTTTCCACCAAAAGTAACCACACTATATTATCAAAATCACAAAGGTCCTTTGCTCCCAGTTGAATTCAGCTTACAAGTGCCCAAATTCTGGTACAATGGGTGCGAAAAATCCTACGCCATTTGACAAATTAACCACGAGCATGCAATGCACAAAATGACTGCACCAACTTATCACAACACTTGCACTTCCAAGACATTCTTCTCCATACCAAAACCACAACACCATCACTCCAAAATTTTCTCCAGTTTCAAACCCCTTAGCTTATAATTTCAGCGTCCGGCAACTAAATTTTGAAGCAAAACATCCACTAGTACTCCAAGCACAATAGAAACACACATTACGATCACAAAATCCAAATCATAACAAATCAAGATCCACACCTCCAACAGTTCCCAAATCTAAAATTACAAATACACAATCGCCTACTATCACACTAAATAAGCAATTTAAGCAAATTATTTCACATGCAATGAGTTCTTCGTTGGATTATAACAACTCAACAACATTACATCCATGTAACACAAATTCTAGGAAGCATGGAGAAATAAAAACAAAATTAAAATTCTAGAGGTTGCTCTCCTAACATTGTTACTTTCAAACAGAGCATAAAATATGTATTACCCAATTCATGTTGACCCAAAGTCTTATGTAACGGTGGTTAACAATTAAGAGGAATTTATGCATCATTAAGTTGTAAACTACACAGATCTAACCAACAGATTCTGTGTCATTTAGCTTCACCAATAGTTCAAAATACAAAAGATCTTTAATACACATCAAATCAGAAAAGGGGATAAAAACAAGCCTCATCATCCTAAAATTACAAAATGCCCATACTTGAGCCTTTCGGGGAGGGCTCTTCCTTGTGTGCCTCTACGCGGTCTCTAATTTTTCTTAATAGTAAGCATAGTTTGGCAATTAATTGAGAACATGTGTTAACAAGTTTTCAAATTTGATAATATCATGCATCATTTCTTAATCGTGCCTTTAATACATTTCATCAAATAAAATATGGCCAACGATTTGAGGCAAACAATCCATCCATCAAAGGTGGTCCTCACTCGTGGATTTTGGAAGTAAAAGTTTGAACTTTTTTTTTAATCAATGACTTAGACACTCCTTCTGCATAGATGCACCAACATCTACACAATTATTTCTCGTTTAACTCCAGTGTATTTGCAAGCATTCCGCAAAAAAGTTTTAAGTCTCTTTATAATAATCTATTTACCTCACTCTAGTTTGTTGTGTTAGCCCTTACAATTTTATTTCTTTTATCCATGAGGCAAACAATATATTCTTCAAAGCTGGTCCTCACTCATGGATTTTAAAAGTAAAAGTGTGAACTTATTTTTCCAATGTTTTGATTAATTCAATTGTAAGAGCCTGCTAATTGTCCATTGACTTAGACACTAGTCTACATAGATGCACCAGCATCTACACAACTGTTTATCACTCTAATAAGTGACATTTGCAAGCATTCTACGAAAAAGTTTAGGCCTCTTTATAATAACGTATTTACTCTACTCTACATTGTTGTCTTAGCCCCAATAATTTTTTGATCCATGAGGCAAACAATCCATCCTTCAAAGCTAGTCCTTTCTCATGGATTTTGAAAGTAGAAGTTTGAACTTTTTCCGGTCTTTTGATTAATTCAATTGCAAGAGCAAACTAATTGTTCGTTGACTTGGGCCCAGTGTCTATCTTGCCAAGTGTATTCGCAACTTCAAACCACGAGCGCAGCACGATTTCTTGCTTGAGCACTTTCCTTTAAGAGCACGAATCTCCTGTGTTTGATCTCAATTTGTGATTAATGTGCTTTGGATTGATATTATAACATGTTTTATTTTTCATCTTAATTGCCTCGGTTGTAATTTATTTCGACAGATACTTTCTTGGAAAGAGAACGCTGCAAGCATCCGCTTTCGAGGTTTCCTGCGACGTCCATGTGGCAACGCCCTGATCTCATCAAATCTCACTAGACTTGGTTTGGTTGTCTTCCCAATAATGTAGAGAAAACTAGCAACGCTATAGTTCATTGGAATTGAATTTCTGACGTGTGCTTATCACCGATAATGATACAAGATTCGGTGATTGGCTACTAATTATTTTACTTGACATACCCTTTCTTATAAAACAAGTGTGTGCTCATCATTTACTGGTGCTTTATTGATATTTCTTGTTTATTGGATTTGGCTTAATTTTGTAGTATTCTAGCCTTTGCTCTACTTCAATGTGCTTTGCCATGAAAATTTATATATTTCTTATGTATCCTTTTGAGTAATGAATATAAATTTCTTTTTACAAAAAAAAAAAAAAAAACTTAAAATTTCATTTGTTTTGCAAAAAATCGACGATTTGGAAAACAATTTTTCTTGAGTATGATCACTTGTGATGTTTAAAATAATGGATTAATAAAAAATATTTTTTAATATCAATAACAATTTATGTTCAAAACTTCTCATAAATGAATATTTTAACAAACGGTATAAATTATGATTTTTAGAAAAAAAAAATTATATAAATAGTTTATTTATTGCGAAACAAACAGAGACATAATTCTTTTCTAATTTCTCGGTTCTCGCGATCCTCAGCGGTTGTGGCATTATATATACACGATAATATCTTATAATTCGATAAACATATGGCGTCATGAAACCATGCGTGAATTTGGGTGATCGGGAAGGCGCTTGGAGGAGGTGGACGCTGGAGTGGGAACCGCGAGCACCCAGTGGGCGAGTCGCTGGCCCAGATTTAGGTTCTCCGAACTCGTCGCGACCAGACATATTCATAGTTTCATACGTTGAGGAGACTCTCCTTCGCCCACCCCTTCGTCCATGTCCTTTGCAGCAGCATAAGTAATGATTTCATTTTCAGAAAAAGGCGTATGCACTATGTATATATGTAATGTTTCCATTAGAAAAGAAAATATACATGAATTTTTCTTATTAATGCGGTTGGTATTAAGATAAATGTTACATAAATTACTTCATGAGAAAATCGTCTAAAAAATCATAATCTTATTGTATGGTAGCTCATTCAGTCCTAAACCTTTCGATTGTATTAATTTAGTTATAAACTTTTGGATGATTTTTCAATTTAGTTATTCTGACTAATTTTGGTCGAAAGTTGTTGATGTGACATTCTAGTCAGCAATGGCCATGTCAAGTAGGACAGTCAGCGTTTATGCGAATACTTTTTGCAATTACCGCCCATTGTTAAATCTAGTGAGGGTCACCCTTGGGCTAAGGTTGCCCTTGCCTGAGACTAAAAGGGGTAGGCAAGGGTGGCTATCACCTAAGACCAACGACCTCCCCCGGCCATGAATGAGGCCTAACGATGGTTGGTGGAGGGAAAGAGGGAAAAAGGGAAAAAAAGAAAAGGAAAGAAAAGGGGAAAATGAAAATTAGAAGAAAAATTAAGAAAATTTCATAAATTGCAAAAATTGTATACTTCATCAATGTATAGCCAAAATTCACTTGAATGACTAAATTTAAAATTATCAAATTGGGAGATCAATTGAAAGATTTATGATTAAATTAATAAATAGTTAAAATGATCTTTCAATTTTGCTAATTAAATCATAAACTTTTTGCATTTGTCAAGCAAGTCCATCTGATCAATTTTGAGTCAAAATCACTAACATAGATGATGGCCATACTATATGACATGGCCGATGTTGACGTAAACATTTTTCATAATATTTTAATATTTTTTCAAATATTTTTATTAATTAATTTATTTTCTTTTTTCGTTTTATTTTTTTTATAACTCTAGGCCGATGAGGTTTCCGATCAACCCTCAGTTGGTTTGGGCTAGGGACATCCTCTACCAAATCTAAGCGTGGGCTCCAACACTTGCCCTTTGATCGAAGAGGGTCGCGACACACTCGCCTGACCTAGGCATGGGCCTCTAGTCACCTATTGTTGACGAGGGTGCAGAGACCCCTACTCATGATTGGTGATGGTAGCAATGCTCTCGCTTAGACAAGGCAAGGGTTGGCCAATGACCTTGCTGGTATAGAGTTAGAGGAAAAAAAAATAAAAGAAAAAAAAATATTAGAAAAAAATTAAAATTTTATAAATAAAAAAAAATTGTCCACGTTGGTGCCGGCTATGTTATGTAGGATAGCCAATGTATACATCAATTATTTCTGGCCAAAATTAGCTGAATAGACTCAGTTGGTAAAATGCAAAAATATCCATGACTCAATTGGCAAAATTGAATTGTATAGGGCTAAATTGGCAAAAATGCGATAGGTTTAAAATTTTTTATGTAATTGCCCCCAAATATACCATCTAACATGCCCATGTTCCAGTAAAAATTTTAATTTTATCTCACGTTATGGACTTGCAAAATAAGTGTTTTCCTATAAAAAAAATTGTGAATGGATAAATGGAATATTTCGACCAAAAAAGATATAGGGAATATCATTTTATGCTAATTAATAAATCTCTGCTTCCTCTTTTATCAAATTTTTCTAGCAACTGACAAACTTATATATTATAATTTCTAAATCTGTTATTAAAACAAAATAGACATATGTATAATCTCACTCATATTAAATTCACTTTAGGCTATTCCCGACTAATCATGCATCTAACTACAATGGAGGAACAATATGTTACATATATAAACATCCTGGCAATGGTTTATGGTATGTGCTATCAAGCACAAAGTGAACATGGAGTGCGTAATTACAAGCAAGTTAAGAATAACCAAGAGATTTCAATAATAACCAAAATGATGTATAACCACATAGGCCAATAGGCATGCGGCTCTACTGATAAAGAGATTGGGGTTGGAGAGTACAAGGTTCGGGTTTGATTTCTGTGAGCATCTTAAATACATGTACATAGAAGAGGGGAGCGAGATAAAAAAAAAAAAAAAAAGTATGATGACATAGGTACTATCACACAATTCGAGAATTTGTCTTTGTCAGTAGGCTAATGAGGAGTTATTTCATATGTGAAAGAGGAATCAAATCTGAGAATGAAGATTAAGGTGTTGCTATTGAAAGCAGAATAAAAAAGAAGAGGAGAGGACACTGGTGTTTGACAAAAAACATTGTAGAATAAAAAAACCCTAATAAGTTTTACCCAGAAAAATAGTGATATGTGTATCTCTTCTCTTCTTCTTTTTCTACTTTTGCCCACAGTTGATATATCCATAGTTGATATGTACCGCAGCATTTCTCCTCTATTTACATGTTTTCATTGACATTTGAGTAGCTAATCCGACTGAGGAAGATGAACACGATGTGAGGGCACGTACACAGAGCTTTTAGCATCCAAAAAAAATAAAAATAAAAGAAAGACAGTGAATAAAATTAAGAAAGGGAAAAGAGACCTATTATCTTACTCAAAATATATTATCTTGATGAGTTCCCTATACATAAACTAAAAACTTGTCGCAAATTCACTTGTTAGGTGCGTTGGGCACACGATATTATGTCAAAGTTAAGTCGATAGACTTTTGTGTCAAACTTATCAAGCCAAATTGATTACCATAATTGATCGAGCAAAAGTTGGAAAATGTTCTTTGTTGGTAAGTTAATCCCAACAAACTTTCAAGCAAACCAATGGTATTGCTGTGTTGACACCTAAATTTTGGCGATTCATTTAGTCATTTATTGCATAAAAAATTATGGGTTAATTTTATCCCTGAAAAAAAAAATATTAATTGCATAGCTACATTTAGTTTGCATATTTTGTATTTTATTTACTGGACCGGTGGCGGATGGGTCAAATTGGTCTTTTTGAGTTTTAAATTAATGGGTCAGACTAAGCTATGAAGAGTACAAATTGGCACAAATCCATTTTCTGAAATTGAGATTTGAAATGAGGATTTTTCAGAATTTAAGAAAATTGAGGTTATGATCTTTTCTTTAAAAATTAGTAGAAAATATTTAGGAGATAAGGAGAATAAAATATTTTGGTGATAAGGAGGTTATAGACAATCTTTTCATCGGAAGAAATATTCACATAAGGATTGCATTTTGTTTTGACATGTAAAGAGTACGTTGAGATGGGGGGGGCTTTTTCGTTTTCTCAAAAGAAAACAAAAGTCAAAGAAGTGAAAAGTAAAAAGAAAAGAAAGAGAGAAAGTACGAAGGCAGAGGATAGTGTGCGGCTGCAGAGAAGAGAAGCGTAAAGGCAGAAGAAAAGGGGGGTGATTTGACCCCTACTGTTCATCGTCTCCCCAAGTTTGCTGCCCACCTTGCTGCTTGATCCGCGACGCCCGTTGCTGCTCCTGCACCCCGCACAGCCCGCGCTCGGCCTCCAATCACCGCGTGCCCCTGCTCCGAGTGATGCTGATCCGCGCTCGATAGACGACACTGCTGCCGCTATCTTGATCTGCCTACTTGAGCGCTCGACTCCGGCAGATCTGAGCCGGACCGCTTCTGCTCGCACACTGCTGGTCGTCGCACCACCGTGCCCCTGCACCGCGCCGCACCATCGCGCTCAGATCTCCGCGCCGCGTCTCCACCTGCATCCCTCCGTCCGAGCACCGACACCACGGCAATTCGCCTCTCACCGCGCGTCTGCTGTCTCCTCACGAAGCCTGCTGGTCGTCGTCCATGAAGCCTGAAATCGGAGCTTTTCCTCTTGCTCACTCGGTGGCCGAAGCCCGCCGCGCCTAAGCCCCGCTCCGGCACCTCGCTCTGTCCGACGCCGCGCCGCCACGCTGCGATCCCGCACCCCCGCGCTGCTGCAATCTCGCGCCTCTGCAATGCCCGAGTCGATCCACCTCGCTACGTCACCACTGAGGTTCCTTTGCCCGAGAGCTCCCGCGATCCACCCACCACCCGACGAGCTGCTCCGAGCGACGCACGCCACAGCAACCGCCTGTCCGCCTTGCTCCACCTCTGCCCGAGCCGAGTTGAGCCGTCGCCGTCCAGCCACACCGGCGACTCACCTCGCCGGAACCCCGAACGTCGGCGACCTAAACCCCCTGCCCGGTGTCGACGAATTGGCTGCCCCTCTATTTTCCTTAGGTTGTTTATTTTTCTTTTTTATTTTATATTATTTTACTTTACTTTTAGTTAGTTTTAATATTATTGTTTAAGTTTGAATATTGTGAGGTGACTTTCAGGTTATGGATATTGTAGGCATTAAGTTATCCCTAATATTATAATTATTAATTTGACTCATAAAATGTCGGGTAATTTTTTTAATTATATTAATTATTGGGGTTTGTTGATAGCATATTAATTGTTGAATCAATATAATTATTAATTTGATTCGTAAGATTTCAGATCAGATTTTTAATTATTTTGATTTCTTGTCATAATGTTCTGGGTTAAAAGTAATCGTTAATTTGACATGTGAGATAACATGTTACTTTTTCGTTTATTTTAATCAATTATTTGTTGAATATCTTGTTTGTTTAGATTTAAGGTTTAGTTGATAATCGCTTGTTTTGGAAAACTACCAAAAAAAATCCAAAAAAAATATTTGCATTAGGATTCAGTTTGTTTTGGAATATTTCTCGTTATCTTGCATATCTAGAAAAGGGGTTTTAGTTCGAATTTAAAAATATATATATAAAAAAAGTGCATTCATTTAGGTTGTTAGTTTTTAATTTAAATTGCACGTTTAATTATTTGACAATTGTGAATTTCGAATTTTATAAAAATAAAATCACAAAAAGAATCATCATGCATATATCATGTAGAATTAGAGCATTCTTTTGTACGTCATGGCATCTTAGGATAAAATTGCAAGCTTCATTTTAAATTTACTTCATTATTTAGATTAGATTGCATTTTTAGGATAAAAAATCATATGCACGTCATATAGAATTAAGTTCATGAAATGCACATCATTTAGTGATTGTTATTAAGTTCATTAGGAATTGCTCATCATTAGACTATGTCATTTAATAAATGTCGCGTGACATATAGCTCGCATTTTAAATTGCATGATGCATGTCAGTTTAGTTGAAATAATTTTGTGTGTCATTGCATCACATGACCCATCATTAGAATTAGGTCATTTGATTAACTTAGATTGCATATTTAATTGTTGCATTTCTTTAATTTCAAATTTCATGGAAAATAGAAAAGAATTAGAATGAATTCATTTCATGCTTTAGGATAGATTGCATGATTATTTATGTCATACAATTTTGGTCATGTTATCATATTGTTTCATGTTAGAATAGTGACATGCATTGCATAAGTCATGATTTTCATTAAATAAATGAAAACAAAAATTGAGTAATTGTTTGTTAATTAGAAACCATATCTAGGATTGTTGATGTGGATTTTAATTTAACACTGCAGATGCTTTCGTTGCTTTGAGGTAAGTTCTGCATTATTTAATTGTTTTCTTGGGTATTAAATTAGTGGTTTGCGCACTCGCATGATAACCTCACATGTTAGGGAGATAATTTAAAATAAATTAGCTACCTGCAAAAAAACCATTTTTGAAAATAAAAAGAATGGTACCGAAAGGGCATTAGAGAAATCTAATGTAATCAAGTCCCCGTACCCTTAGTCTCTGGTTTGTAGGAGTAAAGTAATTCTCCAATTATTTTACTTAGGTGTCTAATTGACCTACCGTAAACTAATTAGTGGCGACTCCTAAATAAAATCCATTTGCATGTTAAGAAATTTAAACCTAAGTCGCGAATTGGTATGGGCTTAGGAGAGCCCGAGCTAAGTCTAGGTCCATTAACCTAGTTTTAGGTGGTACACCCGAAAAATTGGGTCACGACAGCTTGGCGACTCCGCTGGGGACTTATGTTAAAACACTTAGTGGACTTAGGCCGATTTTCTTTTTTAAAAAAATGTTTTTGTTTGGCAGTGAGAATCCCAGGTATGTCCCTAACATTTCTAAGGTGTTAAATGTTCTTGCAGATGGGAGATATAAGAGGAGTAGTCTTTGCTAACCCTTGTCTTGCAGGTTGGAGTATGGATGAATGTTTGAATTAAAATTATAGAAGTGTTGTTTGTATTTAAACTGTTGTGCATGTTTTATTGCTTTTAGCACTACATTATTGCACACACAACCTGCGATCGAACCTGGGCTGCGATAGGATTTCTAGCATGGTGTTGAGAATGATACTTTCTCTAAAGCGAGACTGCTATGTAGAGGTTGACCTTTTCTTCCCCGTAATTTCTTTCATGGTGTCGAATGTGTTTGTCCATATCCACGAGACTGCGTGATTATTGGGTATTCCATTCGACTGAGCCGGAGTTAGGGGGTCTTGACACGTTAATGCGAGACTGCAACGGTCATATCATCCTCTTAACTCCACTTTGTCAAGCCATTTAGACATAAATCAAGCCTCGCTTTTCATGTGTGTGTCTATGTGATTGTCATCTATTTCCAGTGAAAGTAAGTTGTTTAAATTCTTCGCAATTTATTTACTTAATTGTAATTTTGTCGGTCCATGACAATTAGGTTTTGTCGTCGGTCTTGTTTTATATGCAATGGGGAAAACCGATGTACAATTCATTTCCACTCCAAAAAAGGAGCTCAAAAGGTGGTTTGATCAATTGGATCAAGATGGTCAGAGATATGTGAAAGCCAGGATCGCCCGACTTCTCTAGTTGTTGGAAATCAACATCCATTCTGGTGTTATACAGGCGTTGCCTCACTTTTGGTGTCCACAGATTTCCACCTTTGTGTTTGGTGAGTTCGAATTGACTCCAACACTCGAAGAATATAGTGTTACCATTGGAATACCCCTGGAGAAGGAACTTGTTAGGCTGCTTATCGGTATAGATTCTACTTCTGAATTATCACAGTTTTTAGAAATCGAAGCTGAAGAAGTAAGGAAGGTTGTTAAAGCCAATTGCTATGCATGCCCATTCTCATTTTAGGAAGGCTGTTTTTCAAACTGACCGATGATTTCAAAAGCTAGGATTTTCATCTTAGCATTTTTTGGACTAATCGTTTTTCCTTATCGAAATAATGCCATTAATCCTTCAATTTCATGGGTGGTTAATCGTGTCTGCGACGGGTTGAACTACGTCAATATGGTTTTAGCCGAAACATTTTTGTCATTAACCCGTTTCAAACAAAACGAGGAAAAGACCATGCGTGCCCTCCCCGAACTTTTGCAAATATGGTTTTTCTCCCACATAAGAGGATTTGGGCACCTTATGAAGCAATTTAGGATTGATGATTTTAGGCACCCCATACAATAGTTTGCGATCTTAGAACGTTTTTCTCCAAATAAATAGTATGCTTGTTGGATTAATTTTTTGAAAAATCCTGATCCTAAGGCATTCTTATGGCATATTAAATGGTTCCGAGTTGAGGAAGCTCATTTCTCACACAAGCATGATGAGCCAATTCCGTTGTTAGGCCTTTCTGGTGCAACTTCTTACTACCCATATAGGGTGGCTCGTCAGTACAAAGCTCTTCAAGAAATTCCTCCGCCACTCAAGACAGAGTTGGAATATGTTCTTTTTGGTAAGTTAATCCCCAACAAACTTAGAAGCGAACGAAGGGTATTGCTGGATAAACGCATTGTAGGAAACTTGTAAAAATAGAATGGGTATATATATATATATCACGTGAATTTTTGCTATTTCTACCTAATCATAGCCCATATGATCGCATGCTCACGTGAATTGGATCATTAAAGATGATCTGGATATTATTGGTAATTAGGATTCGGATCCTCTAAACTAAGTTAATCCATGCTCTTAGAGACCACATTGATCTCTCTTCCCTTCGTTCACAGTGTGAATATGACTTATTAACTGAACCTCTCCAGGATAAGATATCAAGCCCTTCTTTTCGTGGCCATTAGGTAAAAATGTAGCTAACTTCTAGGCGTTTGCAATCCGTCTGCGGCGCCGATGGATGGGCTAGGGACGTCACCGAAAGACAGCGCGGCGCTTGACAACGGTGGCGACGTAGCAAATGACGGTGCGGCGTTTTACGATGGTGGCGACGTAACGGGTCTCCTCGGCCAGTTAGGACCAGGGTTAGGGTTTCGCGGAGGGGGCGATGGCGGCGGTGATGCGACGGACGATGGTGGCGGAGACGAGTGTCGTTACCTGTCCACGACGAGATGCGCGAGTCGGCTTCACGGCTCCGGTTTGCACAACATGGCGGCGATGTGAGCAGCAGGTGTAGGGGTGTGACGGGGACGGCACGGCTCAACGATGGCGACGGAACCCTACTCTCCGAAGTCCGTTCGGATTTGGACGACGTCAAGGAAAGCGGCAGCGGCGAGGCGTGAGGACGACGACACGGCAAGATCTGGGGCATCGGCGGCGTCGGGGCACGGGACCTCCTCTGATCTCCCTGCTCTCTGCAAGTTCGCTTGCTGGCGGCCTCCCCCGATGTCTCTCGGTGGGAGATCGTTTAAGCTCACAACCCGCTTCCTCTCTCGCTCGCTCTTCGGTCTCCCCCTGAAGTCTCTCAGGAAAATGTTTCCAAGCTTGCGATGCCCTTCGACGGAGGTTGTGCCCTCCTATTTATAGGCGAGGAGGTCTGGTCGACAAAGGGACTCGGCTGTTGGTCTTTGGCTTGCCGACCGGACTCCCACAGCCCAACCAGCGTCTCATCTCAGCATTAAAGGCGCGCATTGAAGGCGCATGCGCGTTGTTTTCTCCTTCGGCAGCCTACCTCCGTGCCTCTCTACCGTAGGCTGCCCTTGAGTGCGCGTCGTCGGCCACCATGCGTGAGATGCGAGAGGTGAATGAGGAAGAAGAAGACGGGGAGGAAGAAGGAGAGAGGGGGTTGGGCCAAAACTCAAGAGAAAGAGGGCTAGGCCTTGGTCTCGCGTGGAAAAGAAAAAGAGGGGAGGGGTTGGCTTTTTTGTTTTCTTTTGTTGTTTTGGTTATTTATTATTTATTATCCGAAAAAAAGGAAAAAACAAAAATTAAAAGAGAACAAGGCCTAATTAAAAAAACCTAATCAAAATTTAGGCGTCAACACTACTTCAGCAGTATGTACCACATCATTTCTCCTCTATTTACATGTTTTCATTGCCATCTGAGTAGCTAATCCGACTGAGGAAGATGAACACGATGTAAGGGTACGTAAACAAAGCTTTTAGCACCCAAAAAATAAAAATAAAAGAAAGACTGGATAAAATTAAGAAAGTAAAAAGAGACCTATTATCTGACTCAAAATATATTATCTCAATGAGGTCCCTATACATGAACTAAAAACTTGTCGCAAATTCACTTGTTAGGTGCATTGGGCACACGATATTATGTCAAAGTTAAGTCAATAGACTTTTGTGCTGAACTTATCAAGCCAAATTGATTACCATAGTTGATCGAGCTAAAGTTGGAATATGTTCTTTTTGGTAAGTTAATCCCCAACAAACTTAGAAGCGAACCAAGGGTATTGCTGGATAAACGCATTGTAGGAAACTTGTAAAAATAGAATGGGTATATATATATATATCACGTGAATTTTTGCTATTTCTACCTAATCATAGCCCATATGATCGCATGCTCACGTGAATTGGATCATTAAAGATGATCTAGATATTATTGGTAATTAGGATTCGGATCCTCTAAACTGAGTTAATCCATGCCCTTAGAGACCACATTGATCTCTCTCCCCCTTCCTTCACAGTGTGAATATGACTTATTAAGTGAACCTCTCCAGGATAAGATATCAAGCCCTTTTTTTCGTGGCCGTTAGGTAAAAATGTAGCTAACTTCTAGGCGTTTGCAATCTCCCCCCCCCCCCCCCCAAAAAAAAAAAAATACTGCCCCATTCTTTCAAGGCATCCAAAAATATTAGGAGCAAGACAAGAAGAGGAAATGTACGAGAAATTGCGTTCGTTATTCTCGCTGCTAACTATTTCTCTTACTTTATGGCTAAGCCCCCAGACATATGGATAAACAAGAAAGAAAACCTCCCCAAAAAAGGGAGAAATACAAAGGGAAAGAAGGAAAATGCCTAAGTCGTGTTTCGAAGCATCGCAGGAACAAAAAGCACACCGTGTGAGGGAAGATAACGTGCGAGAACAGGCAAATAACCAAATTTGAGGCGTGCTCGATACAATAGCCAACCGTGGCTTCTTCTTTCAAGCCAGGGACCTCTATATATAAAGCCTCACTCTCGTGCTCCTGAGATCGCTTTCAAACCCTTTGCAGAGAAAGACTATTGAGTTATTCGATCAAGCTTTGAGTCTCCGTGATCTTGAAAAAATCAGAGTTCAGCTCAGAAAATTGGTGTTTCCCAAGTTGAGATCTTCATTGCTGACCGCGGGTACGTCGTTTCCCTCTATCTCCTTGTTCTTCTTGATCTAGTTGGTGATTGGAAGGAGGAAACGCATCTGGGTGTTTGGACAAATCTTTTTGAGCTAATGAACGTTATGAGCTCTATATGTTACGATCGCTAAGCTTTGTATACTGTCCTTTCTCTCGTGATTTGTCATGTATCCTGTATGAAAAGCAGTTTTTATTAGCCGATAAGAACTTCATTTGCTTGCATTATTGTTCATTGCCCAGATGTGCTTTTTTCTAATGGAGATTGGCGAATTATAATACATGGCCGTACAAAATTCCTCGAAAAAAAATCCTAGTGAATCAACTAATGGCTATGAGACCGTATAATTTATCTTTTTTGGTTTGACAGGTGAGTCCCAAAAGAAACGTCCAAACAGCATGTCTAACAAGTAAGCAGCGTCAATCAGGAGTACAGACAAGCTTTGAGGACCAAGTCCTACGAGGATATGTGTACGAAATTCCAAGCCCAGATTGCAAGAACAAGCATCCGCAGAACGCTCTCCTCACCTTCTCCGTCTACCAGCGCCCATTGCATGGTGCACCTCTCAGAATCGCTCCTCGAGCCCAGGAAGGAAACGCTCATGAAAATGATCAAGGCCTTGAATTTCCATCGTCTTCTTGTTGTCTGCTTCGAGGCGAGCTCGGAAGCATGCGATATGTGCGAGTTGCTCCTCCGGGGGAATCGAGTTGGCAAGATTTGTGTTTGAAGACCCAAGTCATGCAGAAGAGAAGAGCCGTCTGATATGCCAAAAGCTGTCGGCGTTTGCCTCGCTGGCAAATCCCTTATTGGCATTCGCCCAGGTCCAGTTGCCACGCATGCATGATAATCACGTGGCGTTGTTTCGCGAATTGATGTCCAATTGCGAGCAGATGCGGAGGAGAATGAAACTGGCTAGGGCTTGCAAGAAGGTTAGAGGGCTCGGCCTGATTGTTTCCTCCGGCCTGATCTCGACCACTCCGCTGGTGCTGACAAACTGCGGAATTGGCATGTACAAAACGAAGACGAAGTTCATTAGGCCATCTTCGTGTCCAAAGAAAAGCTCAGGAGGAGTTAGCGCACAGCTCGACGTTGTTGTAATTATGGTGGGTTAATAGATCAACGAATTTGAGCAAAATGAGATACGTTGTTTCCGTTCATGTATCTCATTAATTCGAGTATTTCTTGAGTTCATGTATGTTTACACCTAAATTTTGGTTATGTATTTTGAATTAAATTGCATAAGAAAATAAGGAAAAAATTTGGCCCTAACAAAAATAATTTTCACATCACCTAGATCTTAGTTTTTATTTGCATCCATTGAGTTTTTTTTTTTTTTCAATTTTTTTTTTCCTTTTTCTTACCTTATTTCGGATAAATATAATTATGTATACATAAAAAAAAAAAAAAAAGAGTATGCGGGGCTGGGCCTTCACGCCCAGTTCCCCCTTTTCCTTCTTCTTCCCCACGTGTGGGCTGGCCCATTCCACCATTAATTTTCCCTAGGCCCGGCCCTTGCACCTCCTCCCTCCTCGTTCCTTCATATTGTCTACAACTCACACATGCAGAGAAGAAGAGATAGGTGCAGACTACAAGCCCGTTTGGTTCGATTTTGGAGAAATGTTCTTGAGAGAATGCAAATACCTTTGAGATAAATGGGCTTTCCGAAATGTTAGATTGTTTGGTAAATTATAATTGAAAAGTGTTTTAGGGAAATGCAAGATTATTTGGTAAACATATATTTGAAAAGCCCTTTAGTGTGACCAAATTAAGTTTTTAAGTTTTAGTATTTTTAAAATTGCAAAAAAGAAACAATGACTATATAACATTTTACATTTTCATGTTGAGAGTATTGTAAAATATATATATTAGTAAATTTATTTAAAAATTATATTAAAAGAATTTGATTATAGATTAAATGCAAAACTCAACTTTTGGCCTAAGGTTCTTTTAGGTTTGTTTTTCAACTTTAAATATTTTTTTTTAATTATTGTAGTATTCATCTTCATTAATTAATGATCATTCTAGTATATTGATAAAAAGTTGGCTTATTAATTGTTAAAAGATAAAAATGGCAAAAAAGAAAAGGTGAACCCAACATTTGCAAATAGTTTTTGTTATTTTTTTAAAAAAATAAAAATAAAATCCAATGAAACTTTGTCATTGATCAATGGTGGGTGGGGTGTGGGGAAGATGATTGAATTGTTTTTTTTTTTTTTTTAAAAAAAAGAATAAGTCAACGAATGAATAGTAGAGGTAGAGTTGCATTTCAAAGGCCAGCATTTGACTAAGGACATCTCCAAATGCTGAACCAAATATCTAAATATTTTTTCAATGGGCTTTTGGGGTTGAAAGCCCCTTTTAAATGCTGAACCAAACGGGGCATATCTATAGTGGAGAGAGGAGGGTAAATAAGCGACGGACGGATGTTTCTCAGGCACCATCAATGCTTGCCTTCAATGCCAAGCATGCCTCCGTGAAGAAGAAGAGATAGGACATCGATTCAGCCAAGAGAGTCCGGCCAACCAGCCAAGGACCGATGGCCAAAGCTCCTCTGTCGACTGAACCCTCCTCACCTATAAATAGGCAGGTTGTGAGCTCAATTCGGGGAGGTAACAAACTCAAAGAACTTCCCCCGAGAGACATCAGGGGGCCTCCCCTGGAGTAAGCAAGCCAAAGAGGAAAAAGGCTAGATTTGAGGAGAGGTTGAAAGGGTGAACTAAGAGTCGCGAGTAAGGGTAGACTGAAGGGAGAGTCGCTGGCTGTCATCACGCTTTGTTCGCACCAAAGCCGTGGTAGGTTCCGTTTGGATTTGTCTCGTTTTTTTGGTGTCGGTTTCCCGAGGATCTTGGCCTAGAGACGATCAAGGCGGGCGGATATAACCTGAACTGTTGAGCTTGTCCGCTGTCCAACGTCGCCGAGCCGGGTAGGACTCCTTCAACTGAATGCCTATAGTACCTTGTTTTTACACTCTCCTTCATCCGTTGGCCAAGTTGCGGTCATTTGGGTCATGTGAGTTTCCAACCTCATTTAGGTGCAGGCTGCGTTTGTAAAGTCTCGGGTGTCATTTACTTTGAATCCCGGTTCGAATTTGAGCCTTTTGCCGCCGTTTCTAACCCCCATTCACCATTGCAACCCATACATTCGATGAAATGCCTGACCGAAACATATGCATTGGTTCTTGTTTCCTTGTCTGTTTTCTTTGGTGTTCGTGGTTTGTCGAATACGTTTGGTAGATCCCCGCAACCATCTTTCTGCTCGGTCTACCTCGTTTCGTGGTCATTATCAGCATGCTTCATGGTTCCAACAGCGACTGGTTCTTGGCCGGCAAGGCTGAAGTGTGGCAGTAGTGATTGGGCATGGCTCCCGCGTTCTTGATTTTATTTTTAATATATATGTTATTTTCTTAATTATCCAAACCCTTTCTTTTAACGTTTGAATGGACGATCATCAGGGAAAGTGAGGTCGGCAGTGTGTTGGTCATTTCGTCTGAAGGAAGGAGACCCGAGAGACTCAGGGAGAGAGAGGTGAAGACTAAAAGAGAAAGAAAAGAAAAAAAGGGGATGGGGGCTATTTGTTGTCTCTTGGTCCGTGAAGTACAAAAGATGGGGTTTATCACTTGTTAGTCCGACAACATGGAGAGAGAGGACAAGAATAAAGAGAAAAAAGAAAAAAACAAAGAGAAGTACAAAAAATGAGAAAAGACAGCATGATAAAAGACAAAATAGGTCTCTCCCTCTCTCGTTGAAACTGACTTGTGCAGAGGGGTCTTCCAGAAGAAGAACACGTGAAAAAAAAGAAAAAATAAGAAAATAAGAAATAAGGAATTGACAAAAGAAAATGAGAAAGAAAAATTAAAAATGAGGGCAAAAGGCATGCACGTTGTTTGGGTTGGGGAAGCGTGACCCGACCAACATCCGGGTTTGACCAATTCGGGTCGGTATATTTTCATTTTATTTCTTGTTTAAAATAATAATAATAAATCGAAAATGAAAAATAATTTATTTTTCAAAAATTAATAAAACCAAAAATATTTTACATTTTCCCAAAAATAAATAAATTCAAAATGATTTATATTTCCAAAAAAATTTTTAGAAAAAGCATTAAAGATGTCCTTTTTTTCTACAAATGTATGGAAAAATCCTTTGAAATTTCCAAAAGTCTTAGAATTTAAACAAGATTAGGTACCGAATGACATTAATGATTAACTAGTGTAATCAAGTCCCAAATCCTAATTTCTTTAGTTGTGGGGAGTGAAATATTTCTCTTGATAAAACGAACCTTTTCTCCTTCGCGGGTTACTATTCACCCAGACTCTCTCTAGCTGGTGTGATTGGTACTGTTCACTGGAGTGCAATTTTGCTGATTCCGGCCATTCTGGCCATCCATTGACGCTCATTTTCGGAGACAAGTTGCGCCTAGACTCGATCTGAGCCCCCACAGAACGGTTTTCCCCGGTATGTCTTTTGTAATCTGGAATCGTGATCTGAACGTCTAGGGTTTGGCTTGCGCGAGCTATTCTGCACTTGAATGGCTTCCTCATCTGCAACTAATGCGAGAATTCTCGGCAAGGGCCCTATTTCGGCCCCAAAGGATGCTTCTATCCCCCCTCCCTCTCGTCCATCCCCTGCTCGATTTTCCTCGGTTGCTAGGGGTGCTCGAGGTCACTCCCGACGCGTAGGGCGGCAGAGCAAGGAAAGCTCGGTCTCGCCTTGGCTTCGCCCCTCTACCCTTTGCTATTGGCGAAGTCTCCGCCCCACCATTGAACAAGGATCCGAAGAGTAACACCAGTGCTGGGAATAAATCAAATGATGTTCATCCTCATCCCCCCCCTCGTATGCATGATAATGTGCGAACTGACCTATCTACTGTTGCTGCTAAACCATTTGTAACCCATAAAGACTCTCTATCGACTGATGTTCTACCCCCTATTCGAACATGGGCTGCAGTTACTCATTCAGCTACTAAGGGGTATAAATTGTCTTACTACCCGCCTGCTGTTGTGGATAATGAAGTAATGCCGCATATTACACCTGAGATTATGCAGGCTGCTCATCCTAAATGGGAGGATTGTCTGGTTGGATACTATATCGGAAAGAGACTTCCTTATCAATTGACGTAGGACACCCTTAAGCACGCTTGGGGTGATGAGTTAGTTGAGGTAATTGAGGCTGATATGGGTTTCTATTACTTGCATATTCCGAATGAGGAGTTCAAGAGGAAAATTCTCGAAGGTGGGCCGATTACGGTAGCAAAAATCCCGCTTATTCTCCATCAATGGCATCCTAAGATGGAGCTCAAGAAGGATTGTCATAACTCTGTGCCTATATGGATCCGTTTAAGAAATGTTTCGGTTTTATGTTGGTCTGCACTTGGTTTGAGCACTCTTGCTAGTGCTGTTGATAAGCCGTCATTTGTTGATAGCAGAACAGAACAGATGGCTATGGTTGCCTTTGCCCGTATTTGTGTGGAGATTGATGCATCGAGCTCGTTTCCGAATTCATTAAGTTTTCCCTTGATGGTGAAAATCGCTCGTGGATGTTCATTATGAATAGGTGCCGACTATTTGCCCCTCCCGCTGCACTTTTGGTCACGGATGTCGCTCCTTGGTGAACTTAAGTCTAAATCTGGCCCTGCAGCTGCTAATCCAAGCTTAGTCCATTCAGCTAATGAATGGAGGGAAGTGCGGGGAAAGCGTAACAACAGACCCCCGATTCAACCAAAGAATTCTCCTCCCTCACCTCGCACTATGGTTCCCTCTCAGTCATAAGGTGATAAGGATTCTGCAACTCAGCAGATGGAACCCGAAATGGTAAATCAGGGATCAACGAATGAGGTAGATCTTCCCCCTCCGTCTTTCGAATTAATGCCTGATATCCCTTTGGCCCCTCCTCTAGCAATTCAAGTTCAAGGTTTAGAGAAATCCCTTTCGGATTCATCATCCTCAGATGAAGAAGTGGTGGATGAAATTGCTTCGGGTAGGAGTGACTCGGATTCACCGCATATGGTAGCATCATCTATCCCATAGAAGACTATCCCTCCCCCACCTCTCCATGATCCTATGGTAGATGCTCATGCTCGGCTAAAAGGACCTCTTCGATATGCATCTGCTGATGCGAGCATACCACCTAGTCCAAAGCCGGTGCCCTCCTCAGTTAGAAAACGAGGAGGAAGGAAGAGGTAACCCCTCCTATCTTTTTTTGGTAAAGCCCCTCCTATCTTTTGTTTCCTATGTTTTTTGGAGTTTGGAATATTAGGGGTCTTGGTCTCCCCCTTAAGCAAGCTGAAATTAGGCATTTTGTGAGAATCAACAACCTTAGTTGTGTGGGCATTTTAGAGACCAAAATCTCTCCTGCTGCGTTTTCTACTGTTTCTGCAGCCTTTATCCCGGGTTGGCGGTGGTGTTCCAACTACATTCATTCGCATAGGGGAGAGTTTGGGTGGGTTGGAATCCCAATAATGCCTCTTTTGATATCTCTGATTGTTCGGCTCAAGCTGTTCATGGCCGATTGCTTTGTCTCAATAGCGGCAGTTCTTTCAATCTATCTGTTATATATGAGAAGCATTCCTTCGTTTTGAGAAGACCCCTCTGGAATGAGCTTATGCGTCTTAGTCTATTGCTCTCGGATTCACCATGGATTATCGCTGGAGATTTCAACGCAATTCGAGATGCTTCGGATAGATCCAATTCTTCTAACTATTGGATCCCCTCGTTCAATGATTTTGGAGAGTGTCTTGCTGAAGTTGGATTGGATGATTTAAGATATGTGGGAAATAGATTCACATGGGCAGCATCTTCGGGATCGAACCGCAGGCTTAGGAAAATTGACAGAGTTTTGATCAACTCAGCCTGGAATTCGATGTTTTCATTCTCGGAAGCATCCTTTTTGCCCCAGGGGGTGTCGGATCATTGCCCAATGGTTGTGAGAATCATGCCTGTTCCCAACACCCGCAAGCCTTTCAAATTCTTCAACTTTTGGATGAGCCATCCCTCTTTCTTTGACATGGTCTCGCAGGTTTGGAATTCTGAATTTCCTGGTACATCTATGTATTCCCCTGTCTGCAAACTTCGTGCGCTCAAATGCAGGCTCAAGCGTCTAAATAGAATGGCCTATGCAGACATATCTATGAGAACTAATGAAGCTAGAGCTTAGCTCTCTTGGCCCTAGGAAGCCATTCAACTTGATCCGTTTAACCAGGTCCTGGCGGATACAAAGAAGGAGAGGTTAGGGGTATTTTCTGACCTTCGCCTCCAAGAGGAATCGTTTTATAGGCAAAAGTCGAGAGTGAGATGGCTTAAGGAAGGAGATCTAAATACAAAATTTTTCCACCACTTCGTCAAACGATCCCACCTACGAAATAGAATCATTTCAATCCATGATGGAGACCGTTTGGTCTCTCACCCGCCTGAGGTACAGTAGCTCTTTCTCTCTCATTTTTAGGATCTCTTGGCGGCCTCCCCACTATCCTCGGTGCCCTCGGTTGCCAAGATCCAGGAGAATTTGATCCACACTCTCAATAATATACATATCTAAGAGCTATCTCGCCTTATTTCGGATGAGGAAATTCGGTCTACTCTGTTCTCCCTTACTTCTGGTAAATCCCCTGGTCCAGATGGCTTTAATGTTGAATTCTTCAAGCAGGCGTGGGAGATTATTGGACCATCGGTCCTGTTGGCAATTCGGGACTTCTTTATTAATGGTCAACTTCTGAAGGAGATCAATGCAACTATCCTGACTCTAATCCCGAAGGTCCCTAATGCGTCGACGGTTAATGACTTTCAGCCCATAGCGTGTTGCAACACTCTATACAAGTGTATCACAAAGATTATTGCTAATAGGTTAGCTACTGTGCTCCCCTCCATAGTTAGTCTTCCTCATAATGCTTTCGTGAAAGGAAGACGTATAAAGCGATAACATTATGCTGACCCGGGATTGTTTAGTGATTTTCACCACGATCCTTATCGGCCTAAATGTATTATCAAGGTTGATTTCTGCAAAGCCTATGATTCCATTGATTTGAACTTTATCCGGCTTACCTTGATGGCCTTTGGATTCCTTGCTATTTTTATCGACCGCATAATGGTTTGCATTCAATCGCCTAAGTTTTCTATTTCTCTTAATGGTAAATTGCATGGTTTTTTCTCGAGTGGGAGAGGAGTCAGGCAGGGTGACCCTATGTCCCTGTATCTCTTCGCTCTTGTTATGGAAGTTTTTACTGGAATACTCAATACCCAAACGTCCAAGGTGGGCTTTGAATTCTTTTGGAGATGCAAAGCGACTAGGCTCTCCCACATTTTCTTTGCAGACGATGTATTATTGTTTTCCGAAGGTAATATGTCTTCTCTGTGCCTGCTATTGGATGGGATACAATCTTTTGCTAGCTGGTCTGGGCTAAAACCCAACTTCAACAAAAGCGAAATCTTTCTCTCGGGTGGCTCTCACGCTCTAAAAGATTCCATGGTCAGTACCTCTGGCTTTCAATTGGGTTCACTCCCTTTTAGGTACCTCGGTGTACCTATTGTTTCATCTAGACTAGGCAAATTGGATTGCATATCTTTGGTGAATGCTATAACCTTTAGAGTCCAATCCTGGACGAATCGGTTCCTCTCCCTGGCCGGTAGATTGCAACTGATCATATCGGTCTTGCACTCGATTCAGGTTTATTGGTCTAGTGTTTTCATCCTCCCCTCCTCGGTCACAAGACAAATTGAGAAAATCTTTCGCCAATTCCTTTGGAAGGGACCGAGCCTTGGTTCAGGAGGGGCGAAGGTCAGATGGGATGAAGTATGCCTACCCAAGGAGGAAGGTGGCTTGGGCATCCGATCCATTTAGGTTAGTAATATCGCTTCAATGATTAAACACTTATGGCTCCTCTTTACTAATAAAGAATCGTTTTTTGTGCAAATGGATCCATTCCAACTTCATCAAGCATAAGAATTTTTGGGTCGTCCCTAGGCCTACTATATGCTCATGGTCTTGGAAAAAACTGCTAGGCCTGCGAGACTTAATTCAACATCAATTTATGTGGTGCGTAAGCAATGGATTATCTACATCATTTTGGTTCGATCATTGGCATCACCGGGGCTCGCTTTATAAGCTTTTCACAGATCGGAACATATACTGTTCTGGCATCCCTCGGCTTGCTTCTGTTGCTGCTGGTATTACTGCCCTCCCCCTTCCCTCTGTAGTCTTGGCAGCCATTATGGGTTGGGATGATCCTCCCCCAAACCTCAACGACAATGATGACTAACTCCTATGGCTAGGCCATTCTTCAAGGGTGTTTACGACAGCTTCTGCATGGACACTTCTAAGGGAGAGGGGCCAACTTGTGCCTTGGTCGAGATTTATTTGGAATTCTTCTCTTCCCCCCTGTTATCAAACCCACTTATGGTTGATCACTCGCAACCGATTACCGACCCAGGTAATTCTTTTTGCTTATGGGAGAATTCCAATTTCCTCCTGTGTGTTCTGTTCCTCTAGACCTGACTCTGTTGATCATTTGTTCTTCGGATGCTCGGTTACGCATAGTCTTGGTGCATTTTGGGCGAATAAATGTAATCTCCCATGGCGGAATTCTACATGGAAGGATAACTTAGATTGGGCTATCAAGCATCTCTCTGACGCTAGCTTCTATCAATCGATGGCTCGGTTTGGCTTTGCCGCCTTATGCTACCTTATTTGGAAGGAGAGGAATAACATCATCTTCTGCAACCAAACCTTATCCCTACCGGCTTTAAAGGAACATCTTTGCAGGGCTATCAAGGATAGAGCCTTTACCTTTTCGAAGGTCCCGGATACGACCCGTAATAGAAGACTACAACTCGGTTGGGGTATCCATCCCTCGATCTTTGACTAAGGCGTTACATTTTACTGGTCAGTGCCTCCAAGATTCTGGTTGGTTTCTTTGCAGCTCATCTCGGCAAGTTTTCTAAGGACACCCTCCCCTCCTTCTCCGTTTTTTCCCCCGGAGGGTTCCCGTTCGTTGGCTATTCGCTTTTTGCTTGGCACTAGTTGCTGGCTATTTCCGGTGCTTCCAAGACATTCCCTTTGTGTGATGCGGCGTCCGATTTCTTTAGCTTCGGATGTTGCCATGGTGTCCCTAGCTCGCTGTCTTTCAGTTTTCTAGTGTATTCCTTCTCCCCTGCGTGGGTGCCTTCCTCTTTCCCCTTCTCTTCTTTTTGGCTGCTTTTTGCTTCCGCTTCTAGCTGTTGTTCTTTCGTTTCCTCTTTCTGCAGCTCCTTCCCCCCCTTCCTCGGCATTCTTCCACTCTCTTGACTAGTTGTCTTCTGAGTGTAAGCCTTGATACCAGGGTCTGTTGCTGTACATTTGTGTAGCTCCTTGGTTCTTTAGTTAATATATATTTACCCGTTACCAACAAAAAAAAAAAATAGTTCTCTTGATATTTCATTTGGGTTTCTAATCGACCCATCCCAAAATCGATTAGTGATGACATCTATTTAAAATTGATTTACAAGTTAAAAACTTAAATCATAAGTTATGAATTGGTGGGCTTGGGAGAACCCGAACTAAACATAATAGACTTAGCGAGCCATTAGCCTCGTGCTTGCGCATAAGGGCGCCCAACAAAAGGAGGTTGCAATAGCTTGGCAACTTTGCTAGGGATTGATTTTTGTGGACTTATGCCTTTTTGTCTTGTTTTCCTAACATGGGCATTTTTTTGTGTAGGCTAGTAATTTAAGCACTATTTATAATTTTGTTAAAATAAAATGTTTTATGATTATAAACGATGTGCATGTTTCAATGTTTTAGCACTACACGTAGCACACACAACCCCGCCGTCGAACTGGGTTACCACAAGGATATTTTATGATGGTGTTAAGAAAGATACAACCTTGAACGCAGGACCGTGATGTAGAGATTGCCCTTCTTTTACCCGAATTTCTTTAGGTAGAACCGAGATTAAGAGGGTATAATGCTAACGTGAAACTACGATAGGCAAACACCCTTTTAATTTCAACAAACTTTCTTAGTTAAACATCGAGCCGCACATATCATGTGCATGTCTTTGTGCATGCCATTTTCTTTAAAAGTAAAATAATTTCTTTTTTTCTTACTCAGTTTACTTATTGACTCATGGCAATATGGGTCAATCATATAAGTCCCAGTTTTATATGCGATGGGAAGAGCCAATATTCAGTTCATTCCTGCTCCAAAGGAAGAGCTCCTTAGATGGTGGGACCAGTTAGATCAGCTTAGCCAAAAATGTGTCGATGTAAAGATCAGTCATCTCCTTCCATTGCTCCGAATCACTGTCCACTCGAGGGTCATGCAGGCAATACCACATTTCTGGTATCTTGAAACATCCGCCTTTGTATTCGACAAATTTAAACTAACTTCAACTCTAGAGGAGTATGGTCTCGCCACAGGAGTGCCCCTAGGAAAGAAGCTTGTTAGGCCACCAACGGGCATCAACCTTGTGATTAGTCTAGCATGATTTTTAAGAACTCATTCACTAAAGGGAATTGTTAAAGCCAACAATGATATTTCCCACTATCATCTTTGACATAATGTTTTGAAAAACAACCAAAGGCCTAGAAAAGCAAGATCTTCCTCTTAGCATTCTTTAGATTTATTGTCTTTCCTCATCAAAAGAATGCCAAAAATCCTTCGATTGCATGGGTGGTAAATCAAGTCGATATTGGGCTTGGATATATAAACATGGTTTTAGCATAAACATTTTTGTCCCTCAATTGTTTCGAAGAAAATAAAGAAAAAATCATGAGAGCTGCCCCGGAAATTTTACAGATGTGGTTCTTTTCCCATATCAAAGGGTTTGAAATCAACAATTTTAAGCACCCGCTACGAAGGTTTCAAATCTTAGAAAAATACTCCCCCAACAGGGAATACTCTCATTGGATTAACTTCCTAAGGAACTCTATTCCCGAGGCATTCTTATGGCGAGCTAAATGGTTCAATAAAGGAGAAGCGCGCTTTGCACTTGAATATTATGACCCCATCCCACTATTGGGTCTCTTAGAGACCACTTAATATTACCATATAAGGTGGCTTGTCAGTACAGGGCTCTTCAAGAAATCCCACTACCGGTCAATCAGGATTGTTCCGAGTCCTCTTCAACCGTGTGGGTTATGACTACTTAGATGAAATTCGTATAATCCAGAATGCATGGAGTAAATGCCACATTGAAACGATTGTCATACCCATAAGGCTTTGGGGATAGGAGAAAGCCCATCACGCATCCACGTTCTACATTCTGAACCATAGGATTCCCAAGGAGCTATAACCGGTGATCCCTAACGTAGTTGATAAATTCACTCAGCTATAACGGATTGAGTCTCTTGAGGGAAGTTTGGAGATGAGTAACAAACATGTATTGGAGCTAGTTTGAAAGAACAAGCGGCTTCGCAGGACTAGGACTTCTCATCACATATAAAAAATGTGACCTTGTCTTCTAGTGTGGATATTCAGGATTGTTTCATCTACTTTCTATCTTTTATGCTTTGTCTACTCCATGTTTAAGGAGTCTTATTTAGTGTTCTGTAATCCTCCTTTGACAAATAAAAATGACTTGACCTTTTGCTATGGGCCAATGTTCTATCTATTTCCCATGCTCACGTTCTTCTCATTTTGTGCAATGAGGGTAATTACGGCACAGTCTCATTTGCCGATCAAAAGCAAGAATGGTTGAAGAGAATGTACCAAACTGTGTTGCGGTTGTGGAAAGCGAAATGAAGTAAGTTTTTAATGTGCTTCAACAACTCTTAAAGCAGATAGACTCCAATTAGGGCAAACTTACTCCCACCTTAGCCTCAATCGAAGTATTTTTACCACAATCATCCATCAGGGGTGATCAAGGTAGAGATACCAACGTTAACATGCCCAAATTGGAGGATGATCCGCACCAAACTACAATTGAGAGAGCTAAACCTGACAGTTTGTTTAAGTCTGAGTATGACAAATGCCTCGGGAAGCTTGAGGAGAGGCTGTAACAATTGTAAGGCCTCCAAAATCCTACTCTAATAGACCTCTCCATCTATTCCAAGGTCAAAACGTTGGAAAAATTCAAAATGTCCAAGTTTGAGAAATATGATGGCACAACCTGCCTGAGGGCTCATTTGCAAATGTATTTGGTTCGAATGACCCAATACGTCAATAATGCACCATTGATGATCCGGGTGTTCCATTCAAGTCTGGTAAGTCTTACCTTAAGGTAGTACATCGCAAATAATATGAACCTTCTTGAAACGTGGGGCGAGGTGAGTGAGGCATTTCTCAAATAGTACAAGTTCATAATGGACATTATTCCTTCTCAAGAGGACCTTGAACGTACAGAGAAGAAAAATTCCTAGTCATTCAAGGAATATGTCATTAGATGGAGGCCACTCAAATTAGTCCAAAACCAATTGATTTTAAGTTGAGAAAAATGTTTATCAAAATTCTCCCCTACGAGTATCACAATCGAATGGTAACCATGATCGTCGAATCATTTAATCAACTCATTCTAGTAGGAGAACAAATTGAGACAAGATTAAGAGATGGATGGTTTAATAGGCCAACCTCTACAAGCAAAAAACCTGCCCTAAAGAAAGAGAAGGAGCCTGAAGTTGATATTAATGTAGTCTATTATCAACAAATCATGATCGCACTCCGACAATTCAAGTTTCCACTAGGCGACAAGGAGGAGGGTGTCAGCTCTCTAGTCCATCACGAGGTACTACAAGACAATTCACTCTTCTCCCTAAACCCCTATTCCTAGTCTTGCTTATTCTCCAGAATAACGAATTACTCTCTATTGAGCTAAAGTGACCAAATCCTAAGCGTTATTCTACATATAATCCCTTTGAGAAATGCGACTATCACAAGGTAGAGATTGATCACTCCAGAGACGACTGCTATGTCCTAAAGCACCGGGTCCAAGACCTACTAGATATTAAAGCCTTTTCATTCCAAACTACCAAACCAAATGTCCAGAGTAATCCACTCCCTGATCACGCCAACAAAGTAAACGCAGTATTTAGTTCCAACGCCGGCCAAATTAGAAACATCAAAGCACACACCATCGACATCTATTGAGGGCTAGTAAAGGCTGGGCATTATTTAGGCAATGAAGTACCATCCTCAACAACAAAGAAAGAAAATGTATCAAGAATGATGGAGGCAGGAATGATTATATATGCCGACCACACTGGCATAGTCTCTACTATCTCACAAGTCGTCATCGATTAGGATGAAGAGTTTGCTGCACTAAACAATAGGAAGGAAAAGATAGATTCCACCCCACTTGAAGGCGTCTTTGAAGGAAAAGGAGTTATAGCCCAAGCGTCAATAGTAGAGGCACATATAGTCATTGAGATCCCTCAACTTTATAAATATGAAAGTAACAGTGTAGTTCCTTGGTCCTACGACCTTGACGTTGGCTTAGTCACGAGGTCTAGGAGAACCTATGCTCAAGCCAATGTGCAGCCTGCCAAGCTCGTCATTGATGAAGAAGCCAATGAGTTTGGCCGTAGTCAAAGCTAGTGAATATAATGTGGTGGAACAATTACAAAAAATTACCAACCCAAATCTCTCTACTGGAATTACTTCAGACGTGTGTCAAGCACCAAAAATCCCTGATGCAAGTATTGAGTGAAGTACATGTCTCTAAAACGATTGAGCATGACAAACTCAAGGAGTTTGTCAGGGGGGCCATCCTTTTAAAATATTAAATGGTGTTTTCCAACAAAAAGATCCCCAAGGAAGGTAGAGGACACACCAAGGGCCTTTACATATTAGTCAAGTGCCACGCCTCCCATGTCGCTCGAGTATTGATAGATAATGGATCCACTCTAAACATGTGTCTACTAGCAATGCTTTGTTGTCTTAAAATAGAGATGTCCCGGATCAAGCAGCTAGGACTTCTGTTTGAGCATTTGATGGGACAAAAAAGGAAATGGTGGGTGTATTTGAGCTTGATGTTCAAATAAGTCCAACCATATTCAAAATTTTGTTCCAAGTGATGGATACCCCCTACTGCATTCAACTTTCTCTTAGGCTACCCATGGATCCATGTTGCTGGAGTAATACCCTCAAATCTCCACCAAAATGTAAAGTTCATAGTTAAAGGAAAATTGATTACGGTACGTGAAGAAGAAGACCAACGTATCTACCACGAGACGGCCATTCCTTATGTTGAGCACGGTGGCAAGAATGAATCTAGCTATCAATCGTTTGAACTCGTGTCTACTATACACGGGACTCGAGGGACTCCACCCCTTGTCCCCAAAATGTCAAGCGCTGCAATCATGATACGAAAAATCAAGGCCGGATATGGTTGTACTCTCGATCAAGGGCTCAGCAAGGGAGGCCAAGGCATTCGCGAGCCTATCAAAGCCCTAAGTAGATCCCGCATTATTGCTTTAGGATATTACAAAGGAAAATAACAATGCCCAAAGGAAAAAGGCAAAGAAGAAAGTCAGCCTTGTATACCCCGCCTTGAGGAAACCTTCCGGGCCCTACAAGGATGATGCATGAGGAGGAAAAAATGATCGGCACTCCAAAATATTTCAACCATGAATGCTTGAAGTTCCTTATTTAATTAGGCATTGGTCAAGAGAACATAACTCAACCAGCACTTATAAAGAAAGAAGGGCCAAACGACATGACCACTATGTTTGGAGACCTTTTCATAGGTGCCATTGAGGAAGAACAACTAGAAGGAATGGGTGATAACTTTTCGTTCGACCGGCTTCAAAGTCAAGTTAATGAAGCGCACAAGGTAGTACACCACTTGATAAAGAATTTCACTCAAGCCGTTCATGCAATCTATCTCATCACAATGAGGAGTCGGCGGTTGAAATAAATGAAGAAGGCCGTGCGATCATGGTAGGGAGCTCGGCTACCCGGTCCTCAAGCAACACACAATCGTATTCGTCATTTCCTAAATCAATGGCCAAGATCTTCCCCATCCTCCTAGAGCAAGGAATGATCTCTAAAGAGCCGAGACGTCCTACCACAGTACTTCCCTAATTATAATACATCCAAGTATTGTGACCACCCTTGGGGAGTTGGGGCACTCACTAGATAAGTGCACCATTACGAAAGATAAAGTTCGGGATCTTCTAGATGTTGGGGTATTCACATTCCGCTTTCCATGGCTATGTTATGGCAAAGATGACCTCCTCATGGTACCTAGCACTTGGACCATGTTCCCTGAACATGCCAAGGAGACACATGGAGGAAAGACAATCATGAGCATCTTAGGTTAGCCAAGTGGTAAATTTGACTACTATTTTAACTACTTAATCCCTTAGAGTTTCTATGACCATCATTAAAACATTGTCACGATGGATGGGGAGGCATAGATGATCTAAAATTGACAAAGTTGGGAGCACAAGAAGGTGTGACTGGTGACTAGTACAAAGATTTCTTTGTGGGCACTATCGATGAAGGACCATTAGGGGGAGGGTGCAAGCCCGCTCGAGTAGAACCCTTTTAATTTCCTTGCATATTCCTTACGTGGGAATCTATCAATCTTTCTTAAGTCTAGCTTGTTTCCCTTTCTTTTGTTTTTTTCAACATCATTCCCACTTGAGGAATTGACTTTTGAAATCTCTCTTCCAAAATGTAAATCCACCTAGTGCTAAAAAAAACTGAAAATATTTTGTGGGCATGAGGAGACATACCAAATTGGCCCATCAATGATATCCAACCATGGAATGAAAGAAGAAATGCGAGCCCCGGGTTTCCTCATGCTTCATTTAAAAAAAAAA